>JAPTHA010000001.1:11737755-11749223 GCA_029814585.1 Gymnapogon annona
ACGTATATATGTACACTGTACATGTACACATACAATATAAATATATATATACACGTCAAGATATATATTAAATAAAAATACAAGCTAAACCCAAATTCAGCTGGATTTGGAGCTGGATCGAGTGTTTTGTCCATGCAAGATAAACAGTCCCTGCCTGAACCTCTGAATTTCCAAAATGAACACACAACTCATTTAAGGTAAAACAAAAACACTTTAAGTCCTCATCTAGATCTTCTGAACATTGAAGCTTCAACGGAGTTCTTTGTGAAGTAAAGTTGTGTGTGTTCGGAGTGATCAGAGTCTTGGATGGTTCCGCGTCACAATGCTTTTTCCCACTCCCTCTGTCAGGAACACGACAGTCACATTTTCTGTAGATCCATAATAAATTAATGAAAGCAAGCAAATGTTATGGATGTTTTTTGTGACAAAAAAGTGTTTGCTTCAATCACTCTATCACAGAAAAATAAGAGTTGTAGGAATTATTGGAAACTCAAGCTGACCATGACATTATGTTCTTTACAAGTGTATGTAAACTTTTGACCACAACTGTAAATGTGATTATTGTGATTTTCCTAACATGATATGATATGAAACTATTTGTTATTCTTCTTTCCTTGGCCAGGTCACTCTTGAAAAAGAGATTTGCAATTTTAATGAGGATTCTTTTAGCTGGTTAAATTATATACATCATATCCTCAAGATGATGAGGTGATGGGGGTTCAGTGGTCTCCACTGTCTTCTGGTCGAGGTTATTTGAAACACGTTGAGAAGGTGTACCTTCATTTATAACATCACCACTGAATCTGAGTCCGGAGATAAATTACACTGATTGGACATGTGAAGAAACAATGATGAGGACCAAACCCTCCTGAGTAACCTCACTGGCTGTAACCTTTTATTGTTTGGCACATAAAGTGTTCCAACTTTGTGCAGATTTAAAATTATTTTTTTAGATGAAAAATTAAAATAAATTTAAAAAAATGAAAAACCCTAATTTCAATAACAAAGAAGTATAAAAAATTTGCATCTTTGAAAAAAGAAAAATAAGCAAAAAAAAAATGTTTTCAAAAACAACAAGATAAAAAGGTATGATTTTTTTGAAAAACAAAAATTGAGGTCAGAGTCAGGATTAGGGGTAGGGGCAGGTTAGTGGTATAATAGTATATATATAAAACAGTAATCAAAAATAAATTAAACCTTAAAAAGTCTATTCTTGAAATTTTGTAATAGTACACAGAAAAATTAATAAAAAAAAAGACAAACAATGAATGAATAAAAAAATCTAATGAAACATTTTTGAAAAATTAAAATAGAACCAAATATTTTTTGACCAACAAGATCTTTTTTATGTAAAATTAGAACTTCATATATATATATATATATATATGAAATTGGCCAACTTGGCAAACTGAAGAAATAAAAAAGCAAAAATTGTTGTTTTTTAATTACAAAACAAAAATTGAAAAAGAAAAATGTTTGGTATGACAAAAATAAATCAAACAAAATTTTTGGGAAAAGTAAAAAAAAGTTTTTGGAAAAAAGAAATGTTTTTTGAAACACAAATGATGACATTAAAAAAAAGAAATTAAGTAACATCCAAAATAAAATAATAGTAAAATAAGTAAATAAATTAAATCATGGCAGAGCAGGGCCTCCAGTTTAAAAAAAAACAACTCCATAATTAAAATTTCAAGTCAGGGATAGAAGTTATCGTTAAACACATAAGTAAATAAATAAAAATAGACTAAATATAATAAATAGCAAATTCAAAAAGACAAACAATGTAATTCAGATAAAACAGACTAAAAAAAAGAAAATAAGACTTTTGAGCCATGACTGAACTAAAAGTAGAGGTAAAAAAATGAGCATATGATTTGTGGTGGTAGGCTGTTCCAATGCTTTTCCACATAGAAAATGCCCAATCAGCTTTATTTTTGAGGTGTATGACAGTTGATGATTGGATGACCAGAGTGTCAGTAATGGGTTAAAAGTTCAGATAAATATATTAAAAAAAACTTCCTACTGCATTGCGAAATAGTCGTCGTCTATTTATACTAGACTGGCTTTATATCATGTTTAGTGAGTCGCGGTAGTCAAGGTAAAATGAAATAAAAGCAGGAATGAAGGTTTCCAGATGCCTCGCTGATAGACATTATGTGTGGTATGGGCAAAAGGTAATTAATATGGTGGATAGGTCATCTTGAACTGCTGAGACTTAAGTCTGCACTTGATCATAGATCAAGGGAATGCATATGGACATTTTACACAACGTATTCCACAAACCTATATTGCTGTAAAAATACACTCACAGTTCGTGTGTATATATGTGTTGTGCGGTGTCTTTCCAGTAGAGTTACATAGTAGATATCCTGCTGTTCTCGGCAGTGGGTGCGTGTCTCCTCCAGTAGATGGCAGCATAACATAACTGACTTTAACTAAGTCAGTTAATGAACGGTATCCTGTCTATTTGTTTGTTGAAGTCCCGCCACCCCCCGTTAATCTATGGTTGGCTGTTTCTTTTCCTATTTGTTAATATACAAATTGGGAGGGCAAAAAAGTAGAAAAAGGGAAAAAAAAGTGTAAGTGAAGAAAGTAAAAGGGGGAAAGGCTGAGAAAAAGTGATGGAGTTGCCTCTTCCTCACTCAGTAACAACCAGGAAGGGTTGAACAATGGCACCTAAAGTGGAGGCTTCCCCCCACCAGCTTAGAATCACTTCCTGTGGATAACACATGTACACACAAACACACTTCGAACTCAGGGTCACGTGACTGCAGCTCATTCATAAACAGCTCAGAACGCAGATCTACAAAACCACACCACGAATCAGATGTTTTTCTTTGGTCTCATCTAGTTTTCTGTCTTTTTGGTCCCTTAAGTTGTTTTGAACTTTTTCCACACATTTTTCCTTTTTTTTTTTTTTCTTACATATTGTTGTTTATTTTGTCATATTTATTGTGTTCCATTTTCAACCTGAGGCCTCTCCTTTGTATTTTTCATCTTGTTGATTGAAAATGAACTTTGAAAGGCCTCCGTTGGTGGTACTTTTTTTGTTCCTTTTTTTTTCTTTATTTAGAAATACATTAGTAATTATCCTCTAACAAAACCAAATAAATTTTTTTGTTAATAGCTGCACTTCGAAATGGATCATCGAGAAAAGAAAGAAATAAAGCATAAAACAGATCACCCTTTGGAGACCGTCACAAGATAGTCCTTTATTAGTCCCACTCAGGGCAATTCCAGAATAAATGATATGAATAAAATATTAAATTCAGAGCTGCATAATATTTACTTATATTAGTATGATACCTTGAGTTGATATGACTATATGTTTACTGCTGTGATTTGTTACTCAGTCCAGGTGAAGGTGTGTTCTCTCTGTGTGTTTGCGGTGCTGTGGGAGCTGCTTTCATTGCCTGTGAGCTTGTCCCCCTGGCCTTTTGACCTGGATGTGCTTATGGTTCCTCAGAGATGCCCTCAAGGGTGCGGAGTCTTTCTGCCGTGCTCTGTTGTCTTTGACTCGCTATTAGTGTGAACAATGTGAACTGATTGAAGGAAATTCCACCGGGAAGGTTGAAGGCTCTTCCAAAACACACACAGTTACGCACAAACACACAAGACATACAGTATGTTTAAACTGTACGTACAATAATTCATTCCTATAATATCAGGAAAAATTATTTATGCACAGTATACGCACATATTACTTACAAGATCCACCTTCTACCATTACTTTACCGCTAAAATAATAGAAGAAAATTGTATTTAAAAAATAAACCTAAATACAAAATGTCCTTGCAGGTTTGTTATCTCATATACCACTTTTCTTTATTATGTTTCCTTTCATTTTCTTTCTTTTAATGTTTAATTGTTAATGTTTATTTATGAAATATGGGACAGTGCACATTAATCAACATGAATTAGTACATGTCTGTATAATTATTGGTCAATATTTACCGTTTAAGATGCATTGCAAAAAATTCAAGTAGGACAAGACTTGCACGCAACAAAGTTGTTAGTAGAATGCATGGATGGAACTAATAATTACTTACAGTTGAACAATGAGGCTGAATAATCAGTCAGTTAGTTCACCTTAGCTGTGATTAAAGTAACAGCAATAACAAAAAAGTGACCGAATCAGGAGTGGGTTTGTGTATTACATTTTTTTAAAACACCTTGATTGGTTTTTCACACGTTGTGGAACACATAAATGTTAGATTTACATCTGTATGAAAAAAAAACCATAAATCTAATTACAAATGACATTTTTCTATTAAAAAAAAGACAAATTTGGATTATTCGTAAACATCGTGTAAAATATTTAGTCAGATATAAGCCTCTAAGAGAGCTAAGTCATAGCTACGTAGCTTTACTCTTCTTTTCCTGGAATATTTATTATAAAATCTGAGCTACATTTGTTCCCATTTTCAGTGTCTTTTTCCAATGAGCAGCTGGTTGTTATATCGTCCCAAGGATCACATAATATTCTGGAGTGTGTGGATCATTGTTTCCAAAGGTCCAGGTTTTTATCCATCCATATTGCAAACTCAAAGCTGAAGTGTCGACTTTAGGGCCCCTGAAACACCAGAGTAGTGAGGCGGTGTAAACACAATCAAAGCTTGGAAAATTTAAAACAAAAAACATATCAGTGTGGATGTAGCATCAAAGAAGTGAAAATCCTATCTCTTATGGAACCGCTCCATGCATAAAGTGTTTCAGACAAAAAGAAAAAAAAGAATATTCACAGCTCAGAAGAAACTTGTTTAGAGATCGACAAAGCAGTATATTAATAGAAACAATTTAAAAAAAAACTATTTTATCTGCTGTTCCTTAAAGTAACTTCTGTATTTGTATTTGTAACGAGTCAATGGGTTTAACAGATAATTTCATTAATTACATAACGGCCTTTCGCTGCAGTCCCACATAAACCATTAAATAGTTGTTCTGTCTTCTTCTCTGTCCTGCAGCTTCTACTCTGTCTCTGCATTGGCCTCCTTGTTTCGTTCCTGTCCTCCCTGGTTCCCAGATCAACTTGAGGCGTGAGGTGTCTATGGGAAATCATTAATATAGATTCTGCTGCAGCACTCTGTCAATACACACACACAATCACGCGCGCGCACACACACACATACACACACACACACACACACACACACCTTTTCTTAAAATGTCCTCACTGCATTTAATAGCAGTGTTGTTTCAGGCTTCTTTACAGATTAAAGCAATACTGAGGACCAGTCTTTACCAAGGGGTTGCTGTAGCGTGTGTGTCAGCAGTGCATACATACTTTTGCACGTTTACTCATTCCAAGACACTTGCAAACCACAGTTTGCAGAAAATAGAGGCAAATGTAACGGTTTGGTGAAAGACAAAGGTGTGCTTTGTCTGTCCATGTAAGTCGACAGCTCTCAGATATCAAAGCACAGAAGAGGAACAGAACCACAACAGGATGTGAATTATAGCAGCACTATAGGAAAAAGATGTAGACAGAGAAACCAAGAGAGACACAGTTGTACGTTTGCATGTGTGAACACAAGTGTATAAAATTTGATGGGGATTTCCATTAAGAAAAGGAGAAAAAGGGCAGTTCAAGTCCCAGAAACTGATATCAGCACACATATTTCAAATTCTCAGACACTCATATACAGCTGCTTGGTGATGTGATCCTTCTCATCTGTGCAACATCCCATCATGCTTCATGTACAGCCTCTGACTGTGCACTGGTGAATGGTGCATGCCCCTCTGTCTCACTTTGTACAGTACTTCTCTTCTTCTCAGTCTTTGTCAGGTCGCTGTTTTTGCTCCATTCTATTAGTATTTCATGCTGCCACTCCAATACCTGCCTATCAATACTCAAGACAAGACACACCTCAGGTCCAATCCATCATACTCACACCCAACCAGCCTGGGAAATTGTGCGTGTGTTGAATAGATAATTTTTTTTCTGCTGACAAAGCCCTGGTCACTGGATTCTATAAACAGGCTGGGGCTCAGAAACTGAAAGATCGAAATGAGCCATTCATCATTTCCCACAGACGTGCACATTTACACACTTACATCTATCTACACACAAGTGAAGCTGAATACACACACACACACACACACACACATTGATAGAGCTTTTTATTGCTGAAAATTTAGGGATGACTAATACATTAATGATAATTGTAATTGTATTTAAAAAAAATAATATTGCAATATAATTTATTTTATGAGACTAAACTAAATCTTTCACTGGAAGTCAGTAAATGCAATATTCTTACATTTAAATAAAGAATAAAATGTGTCATTTTCTATTTTACTGATTTTTCCAGTTGGAATTTTTTTATCCTGCGCCAACATTTTACCCATTTTAAAATAATATTCTAACTTTAGAAATTAGATTCTGACCATAAAATATATTTTAAGGCTCTATTATACGTGTTTTACATTGATTTTGTCTTACTATGTTTTCATTCATTCATTCATTCATTCATCTTCCAAACCTGCTTTATCCTTTGCAGGGTAACAAATAATTGAAAACCATAAATAATCTGACTATTAAACTTTCAGACACAACAAAAATGTGACCTTTAACCATGAAAGAAACAATGATTTGACATCTATCATGATAGTATAATTACATAGTGACCTAATCAAAATAGCATTTTTGTGGTGCTGCTCAGTAGAAAACATTGAATGAACTGACACAGTAAACGTATCTTATGGAAGAATATAAAACGGGAACAGTAAATATGAATAGAATAGCCCAGTCCAGGCCTTATGGAGCAATATAAAACTCATCCCTTACTTATAAAACTGATTTGCTTTCTTTCTAAGGATAAACGTATATAAATTCTCATCCTATTTTACTGAAACACTTTCTTTTTATTTTATTTCACATAAACATGTAACAAAAATAAAATTCTTGACTTCCCCCTTTAGAATCATCCCCAGCCTTTGGTCCAACTCCAGCCTGCTGTTTCACTGGGAACCCTTTTGATGATTACAGCTGTTTGTAACAGAGCCATATAAGTGATGCATCGTATCATCCTAAAGTCAGCCTATTCAAACGGTCATCACCATGCATGTGTGAGGCTTTTCGTAATCCTGCTCTTAAACAACTTTATTTCAGCAATTTTAACACACAGGCGACATGCAGTAAAGCGTGACCACAATAGCCATTGGAACTGAGAAAGCACACTGGTGCAAACCTGAGAGAGAGGGACAGTTGAGACTATTCCCATTTCCTTTCCTATATATTTACTTAGCGTCTGTGTAATTCCTACTGTTTGCTGCACAAAAAAGGAGGAAAACCCATTGAGATTAAAGGTCTTCAACTGCTCTGCCCTGAAATATTGCTGCTGTAAGACTTTTTTCAATGCCATGTTGTCCAGAAGAAAATGCATTATCTGTGGATCAGCCAACTCCCTGTAACAAAGGAGGGAATCAAAGCAGTGGAGGAGAGGCGGTGAGGGGTGGTGAGGGGTGGCAGGGGTGTGGAGATGCATGGTGGAGCACTTCAAAGGTGAAGGCATAGTTCACACAGATATGAAGCGCAGACAACAGGGCAGAACCCACATAGTATATGATGGTTTATGGTCTGGAGAAGAACAGAACAGGGACAACCCCACAGAGAGACCACAACAAGAAAATGCAGATGAGGCAACTCTGTTAATACTTTCAACAATAGCATTCTTCGTTCTTGTGTCTGTGAGTAAAAAAAAAAAAAAAAGAAAAAAAAAGCCAGACAATTTAGAGGAGTGGAGGTCTTTAGGGGTCCAGTGGGGACTTTGGTGAGTGGGTGTTAGTGTGGGGGTATGAGCCAGGTATCAGGTGTATCTGGGTTGAGAGGCCCCTCACATGGGCATCCTATTCACCTGCTGCCCAGGCCCTGGACAAAGGCTGGGGCTCCGCTGGGCTTCACATAGACCAGGTAACATTAGAAGGACCTAATGGCTCCAAGATGAAGGGAAGATGGTTAGAGAAAGATTACAACATGGGAAAATGCTTTTTGATCATGTGAACACAGTCACTCTTTTCCCATGGAGTCATTTGAATTCCACGAACAATGACTTCAACTATGCTTAATCTCATGACTGAACCTAAATGTTTATATATACTTATTCTGATTTGTTAAAGAAATAAATCATTGCGATGTGAGATCATGTTTACTGAATGCATTCTGTTTCCAGGACTCTTGTCTCTTGTAAGTGGTTCTTTTAAGGACCACCAAACTCTCAAGACTGGGTATTTGTGTTAAACAAATGTGAAACGTGAGAAATTAGATCTCAATCCAAACTGGACAAGGTCATGAAAGTGTGGTGATAAATTGACAAAGCACATTGGTACCCACAATACATTTCTGCAAGCAACAGCAGTTACTGTGAATGAAAAATGTAATGTGGTTCTGCTTGTTTAGCCTTGTGGAAATAGAAAAACCTAGATTAACTGTGAGGTGCAAAATTAACAGCAATGTCCAGGATTATGAAGGTGCAAAATGACATTTCAATGCAGAAATATATCAAATTCACCAGACTTGAGATGTTGCATAACAGAAGTACACATATAAAAACCCTCCTCAAAGCAAATAACTATGCAACACAACTGTATGCTCTTATAAAAAGAGACAGAGAGAGACTTTAAAGTGATTGAAGCAGATCCCTGCAAAAACAGCAGCAACTTAAAAAAAATGGCTGTGTTGATTTCTGCATTGTTCCATATATTTGAGTGCAGGCACATGCCCATTGCAGATGGCTGAATCCAAACAGTAATTACCATACCTGACTGACATGTGTGAGAGTGTGCGTGTAAGCAAAAAATCTATCTCCAAAAAGAAGAATTCACAAACTAGGGACAGAATTATTTTTGGGGGGGGCAGGAGTATTTATCTAGTGCTGCTTTTGTTCAATTTGATTTTGGCTTTAAATTTTGGGTCTTGTCCGTGTTTTCTTGAACATTGAAATCCTCTTCAATTAAATGGATCAGGTGCTGTTACTTTACCCTATATAATTAGAGCATAACAGGAAAGTATAGCAATGAAGTTATAATAGATGAGATGTTGGTAAAGAGAACTAAAATTATTTACAACATTTATGTGTGTGTCAGATGCAAGTACTTGGTGGGATGGAAAAAGTGGAGACATCAAAGAGGAGTGGAAGAGAGAAACAGCTGGTCAGTGTGTGTGTGGGTGGGTGTGTATGAAAACACACCTTCAAAGAGGACCCTAGATGTGCCAACTCGCCTGACTTCAACCATCAGAATAAGGACACACGCACACACATAGTGCATAGTGTGACTGAACTCTGTACCGTCTCTTTTGCGCATATATGCGTGTGTGTGGGGGGGTGTTCATGTCCTGACATGTCCAGACTCAACACACAGCTGGGCAGAATTTGCCTTGATTCGTCTGTCTGTCGGTGAGGACAAAACATGGTTGGAGCTGAAGTGCGCAAAGGGGATTGAACTGTTGAGGTCACCGTAGAATAATTGCTTTGCATTGCTCATTTTTTCCTTCTAACATTCTGTTTGATTTGACATTATGCAGGTCATTTTTATTGAGTGGTGTGAAGTCTAGTATCTACAAACATAAGACACAAAATAGTCGCGGTGTTTTTGAAAACAAATAACTGTTGAAAATAATGCACAGATCAGTCAGTAAATATCCAATATCCAGGACGTGGATGTAAATGGACTTCATTGCTCCAGGATGATAACTGAATATGACCTTTGCATCATGGCCTGATGAGTGCAGACAGGTGACAAATTAAAGGAAAACTCTGATGGGAGTGGTCTCTTCCAGGTTGACAGTGCCTGAGGGTAGAGGGGTCACTGAATGTTTTGATGAGTATGAAAATGATGTTCTATTACAGTCGCGAGAGCTCAACTGGACTCAACATCGTATATGATAGGGCATGTCCTCCACCGCTCAAGCACCAAATGACGGAAACATTGTGTTCATTCCTCCGGTGGAGTTCACAGACCTGGAGAATCAATGATGAGAGGCACCAAATGAAGAGTTCATCAGCCAGTATGCTTGAGTTAATTTCCTATTCAAGGTACAAATCAGGGTTAGAATATGTAACAGTGAGAGAATACAGACCTCTCTGTCCAAATCAAAGGACTAAATATTATGAGAAATGTTAAGTAAAGCAATGTGGAGGGCAGAGCTGCCGTGATGCTTTTGTCATCAATCACAGAGCATCTTAACAGCTATTGGTAAATTAAAGGTACTGGTCACATATTTAACCACCTCCTTCTCTGAAAACACATGCGAGTACCTGTGCATGTATGTCTGATGAAAATCCAGCCTGTGAATAGAGCCTACGATGCAAAAGCCTCTGTCAGAAACATAATATGATGAGATGTAATAAAGGAACACATTGGAAAAACAATTACAGCCTTATAGAAGAAGGCTTCTACATTATTATATAAACATATAACTTTATTTGATGTATTTTCAGCACTGAGATTGGTCCAGAATGTTTTCAGTGTTATCTTAGGCCAGGGGTGTCAAACATATGGTCTGCAGGCCAAAACCAGCCCTCCGAAGGGTTAATAATGGGAACTCAAGGGATAGATTTCCAAAGTGCAAAAATCACACAGACAACACTGGGTGACACTAGATCTTGATGAATAATTTTGATTATAAAGACACTTCACACACCATGCCTCCAGTGTCCCCGCACTGTTGTATGAATGTGCGTGGACAATCCCTGTGATAAAGTGGCGACTTAATATATCAGTGGTGTAAAAGGCTGAGGCATTGATTTTTAAAACGGCACTGACATTTCAAGTTGTTTTTGGAAGTTCAGGTTATTCACATTTTTTTATGAAAGGATAGCCTGTAAATATAAACATTTTCATGCCTTTGTTTTGCTTGTTTGCCCTAAACCAAAGAGAAATATTTGGAGATGTCATTATTTAAAAGTTATTATGCTGTTATTTTGTGCTCTTGAGATTGAGATGGGCTTTACGTGGACACTGAACTAAAAACAGTTTGGCATCTATGTCTCAAGCCTTTTTTGTATAAAGTTTGAAACAAGACAATCATGTTAATGATATCTACCAATGATTACATAATTGAAATAAAAAATCTTCAAACTATTCAATACTGCCATTTTAGATTAGATTAGATACCTTTATTGTCCCACTCGGGGAAATTTCAGATTGAAGTCCCAGAGATGCGGACGTGTCGTCTGGAGCTGAGAGACGGTGCTGTGAATGTTCTCGCAGGCCACCGTAGTGTAACATAGCGTAGCGTCGGCCACTAACCACACTAACTAGTTCAAAAGTCTTCAGTCCAGTGCTCCTTCACAGATGACCCTAACAGCATCTCCCACTCACAAACATCGTCAGTCCCCCCCTCTCCTCCACCACTCTCCCTCGCACTTCGGTCTGCTCTCACCAGTTAGACTTAGACTTAGACTTAGACTTAGACTTCCTTTATTGTCATTACACAGACACACAATGAATCTGGTAACGAAATGTCA
>JAPTHA010000001.1:11755058-11775447 GCA_029814585.1 Gymnapogon annona
GGAGCTGAGCCCATGTGGTGTATATCAGGTATATGAATCTGAGTCCATGTGGTGTATATCAGGTATATGGAGCTGAGCCCATGTGGTGTATATCAGGTATATGAATCTGAGTCCATGTGGTGTATATCAGGTATATGGAGCTGAGACCATGTGGTGTACTGGTACATTTTCCACATCATTTAAGAATGGTTGCCACATCTTATAGAAGATCAGGCTTCTCCTATGCATCCAGTAGGTAATTTTCTCCAGGGGCACACAACTGACTTCTTCTAACCACATCTTCATTGGAAGGTGGGCGTCTGATTTCCATTTTCTAGTAATACATTTCTTGCCGCAGCAGGGTTTCTGTCAGTTTCTTAGCCCTCTTGGATAGTTTGAGTTTAGTTAGATTCCCTAGTAGACAGACTTCAGGGTCCAGTGGGAATGTAACCCAGTGGATATTAGACAGAGTTTCACATACCCCCTCACAAAAACCCCTGCAATTTGGAACACTGCCACGTGGAGAGAGGGAATGTTCCTTCTTCCATACCACATCTAAAACACAAAGGTGGTACATTATTATTATATTTATGCACCTTTTGTCAAGTGATATACAACTGATGTAGGAAGTTGAACTGCATCAGTCTATACCTAGCATTTAAAGTAGCTACACAGCTTCCTCCATAACCATTCATCA
Organism: Gymnapogon annona; assembly: GCA_029814585.1. Lineage (NCBI taxonomy): Eukaryota > Metazoa > Chordata > Actinopteri > Kurtiformes > Apogonidae > Gymnapogon > Gymnapogon annona. The sequence goes on from JAPTHA010000001.1 coordinate 11,755,735, forward strand.
GTGATGAACCACATTGCAGTGTTGTTCATGAGCCTGTTGACCTTCACTGGATGAATGAATGGTTTTCAGTGTTGTTAAGTGGAGCAAGATATGTGGAAATTGATTTGTGGCATGGTTTGTTCTTTTGTTGTCTAAAGACATAATTGTAATTGTGAGCAGTATACTTTCATGTTTATTTTAACAAATTGGAAACTAAGTAAATTTGTACAAAGTTTGCTTTACTTTCATGGTGCTTATGGGCAGAATAAAGCTTTGCACCAGTTGAACTCCATGTCGTTTTTATTTATGGATGTTGTGTGTGTGTGTGTGTGTGTGTGTGTGTGTGTGTGTGTGTGTGCTGCCAATTGTAGTAGTGTGTCCACTGCTCGTACTTGTGTTTGTGATAGTTCAGAGTTCAACAAACAGTTATGCACTAGTGTTGTATAGTTAAGGGTAATTATATCAACATCAGCTTTTTATCTTTTTAATAGTGTACGGTCAGTTTACTGTACATCCATGTGTTTATCTCCACCTTCCCTCTCCCACCTTTCCTCTCTCGCTTTCTCGTGCCTTATTACCTCTTTTTGACCCCAAATGGTCAAGGCAGACATCCATCATCTAGGAGTCGAGGCCTGCTTGAGGTTTCTGCCTGTTAAATGAAGTTTTTCATTGCCACTGTCGCTGAGTATCATGAAGTGTTTGCTCCTGGAGGATCCTGTTGGGTTTTTGTAAAACTAATCTGAGAACCTGGTTTAGACCAGCTCTATATGTAAAGTGCCTTGAGATAGCTTGTTATGAGTTAGTTAATTTGATAAAAATGAATTTGATTGATTGTACCTCACGCTGCCCCTTTAATCTAATATTTAAATTAATGTTTCCACCCAAGCAAATAATTTAATTGTTAATTTGGTGAAATCCATGGCATGAAGTGAACATGTCAGTCATCAGCCACCAGAATGATTTTACACTGCAAGAGTAGAGAACCACATGGGAATAAATGTATTCTGTCTACTCTCTAATCAGTCCTGTACTCCCCTCTAACCTTATCCCCCTTGAGCTCGGTTACCTCGCACTTCCGCTGTGTGAGGACATCAAATTGTCATAAAATCCTCAGTCCTCTGTTCACAAATAAGAGAATAAAGAAAAGACATGTTGATAATAGTAGTCAAAACTGCTGACTGTACAGTTTTCAATGTGAATAACGCAAAAACAAGGTTGTCCATTTGGACACCAAGACAAGAAATGCACATTTCACGCTGATAATGAGAGTTGGTAGGGGTGATGTAAACAAGTGAAAACAACAAAGTGTGTGTATGTTTGAAATTAGGTAGTCCAGGTGTTCACACCTGTGTGAAACAGTGAAACTCATTACCTTGATGGATGTATAAAAAGTGTGGAGCTGCTGTAATTCTTCCTTTCATACTTGGCTGCTTTACTTCCTGAGGTGTAAGAATAAAAGCCAGGAGGTTCCACACATCTCAATCAAAAGAGGAAACGAAGTTCAACTCCCATGCTATCCCTCAGAGCCTGTCCTGCTCGGTCAGCTTAGGAGGGGTTATTCTGCTTGAGTTCATCCCAATGAACATTTCCTGAACAGGTGTCAAAGGACTGTGCTACAGTTGTTTGAGTAATGACACAAGGAAGTTGAAATGGGTTTGCTCTTTTTATTTTTGGCATTATTGGTCTGTCATTTTAATTACACTCAGAAGTATACATATATATATATATATATATATATATATATGTGTGTGTGTGTGTGTGTGTGTGTGTGTGTGTGTGTGTGTGTGTGCAACCACAGACTGATTTAACCAATGACTGATTAAATGTGTTTGACTTAAAACACATATGTCTGTCTCATACAGTTCATATATTCATGTTGTTTTTTGTTTTTCCTCTTTCGTCAGCATACCTCTTTTGTTTTTGTTTGTTGTCTCTGATCCTGCTGTTGTGGGTTTGGGGTGTAACTGTAATGTCCTATGAAAAATATAAAGAAATATACTGTATATATTCATGTTTGTTTTTATTTTGTGACCTCAAGGCCAATCAAAATATACCCCCCCCCCCGTCAGTAATGCAGGACATGACACCTGTTGTAATGTGAAAGCCATGATATGTTTATGACACTAGAGAAAACAGAAGTCTGCTGGGATGGGACAGAAGTGTAGCTTTCGTTCTTTGCCCATTTATGTCCAACACATGTTGCATCTAATTTGTGGTTTCAGGGTTTGTGGATATGAGTTGAAGACAGTGGTTACATGGGTATTTGACATGGAATCTGCCTTCCGCTCAACAACATGTTCTACGGCTGCTTCAGAACAGTCAATGATAACAGGGTTGAAAATATGTGCACCGGTGAGAATCTTTCATCTGCAATATGTCATGTAACACTATAATTGAAACAGAACTACACACAATGGCAAGAAGGTGGGGATCTGTATCAGTTATACTACTTCATTTTAGTGATATGGTTTGACGTCTTGTGACTTATCTCGCACTTTGGCCACTTTTCACACACTGTCCACATAATTTTCCAGCCTCCATCTGCTCCAAGATGTTATATCACTGCTATGCACAAGAGTGTTCCTGGTTAAGATTCATCATGCGATGTCAGTTCAGTCATTCCTATTTTTACTATTTTTACTTGTTGAACAACAAAAAGCATGAACATTCATCCAACCATTTTCTGAACCACACTTTCCTCAAGGGGATCACAGAGCCTATTCCAGCCACCCATGGGTAAAGGGTATGGGCCTTTCACCAGTTCATCGCAGGTCAAACATATACAGACAAATAACCATTCGCTCTGAAATTCACACTTGACGTGATTTAGATTAAGCAGTGAAAAGAAGTCAAAGTCACTTGGAATCAACCCCAGGAATTTGTGTGGTGTGACAGTAATGCTAACTGCTGCACCACCACATCATCCAACATAAGAATTCTCATAAAAAATCCCAGAATGCCTTCCGTTTTAATATTTGTAATACATAGTTAAACAGATATATTATAAAGCAACAATTCAGACCCTGAACCTAGACATTATCACGGCTATCTTCAAATTTAGGAGTCTGATTTAAAGGTTTTGTAGTAGGAGTAGTTTGGTGGCCAAAGTGGTACTGCAACCACATTCAAAATGCTGGAATGGTAAAACACTGTTGACTTTGTGATTGGACAACAGGTAATGCACAATTTCTATATGTCTGGTGATATATCAGGGCCATTTTATTTTGTCATTACTTGGAATACAATTGTTACATACAGCTCCTTGAAGTTTTTTTTTCCTATTTTGGAGCATAACTCACTACCTAAAAGTGCTAAATTGCTTTGAAAACCAGAACTGCAGAGGCTGCAACTTTAATTTTCAGATACATTTTTAATTAAGATATCAACATGAGCAGCTTCAAAACAAAGTGTCAAGCAAACATTCCATCACAAAACAATAGAATAGGCCCTGGTCACAGATCCGAGGATTATATTAAATGAACTCAAAATCTGTCCATTTTTTCAGTTTTTATAACAGGTACTCAGAGAGCAGTTAAAACTCAACCTTCTGTGAGTATGTGGTACGTTACTCAAACTCAAATGAGTTCATTTGAGTTTGAGCTAATATGTCTAAGAATTTGGGAGAGATTTTTTTCTTGCCTTTTATTTCAGATTGCATCAAAACTGAGTCACATCGATGTCAAAATCAATCCCACAAGAAGCGATGACAGAACATGCTCAGGTTTTTTAAGTGCATTCGCACTGCGTATGTGTTGACGACTGCAGGAGGAACACCTGTGTGTACTGCAAGTGTGAGGTGAGAAACAGCGGAGATCACTGACTTTTACACACGCCTGCTGAGAAAAACCCAAACCACACCAGAAACCTGAGGATAAAAGACTTTGAAATCTGACAAATTATCTAATAAATCTCTTAGGACTTAAATCTTCAGTAGGCAAATTTTGTGGTGTAATTTGCTAAAAAAAAAATCAAAATCCACAATTACCGTTCAGCACATTATGCTTCAAGTCATCTCAAATAAAACCGACTTCTGCAACTCCTCTTGGCTGTTTCCAGACAAACTGCAAAACTTAGGCTACAAGAGGACATTCTGACCATTCCCAAAACTTCTATAATAATAAAAATAGGTGACTGACAGCTGCAATGGCTATTGGTTGTAAAGACACCAACAAAATCCATTGATCTGTGCATTGTCCATCATAGTTCATATTCATTCTAGTACTATGAAGCAAATGATCATGGTGAAACAGAAGTGTGTGTGTCTTCAAAGACCGGCGTTGTCAGGTTTCTGTGTATGGTAGCTTTTAAGATACTCATTCTGCCTGACCTGACTTCATGAACTATAACGTTTTTGTTGTTGGTGAGTTTTTTTTTCTTTCAATATGTTAACAGAAGAAGATTCGATTCGATTCTTTTATTAGTCCCACTCAGGGAAATTTCCAAAAAAGAAATTCCAAAAAAGATATTTCCAAAAGAAAGCAAGCTATAGATTCAAATAGATTTGGGAAAAACTTTGGGAAATGCCACAAAGTAGCAAACCTCCTATTGACCATTAAGTAGATTTCCAATCAAATCTAGAACCTAAATCTGACAGAATATAAAAAAAGATAGAAAAACCTGTGTATTCATGTATGTTCCTGTCTACAAAAGTTAGTTCTTTATTATCATGGTTTAAAACTTTCCTAGATTGATAGCTGTTCATCCAGTAACATACTGAGATGATAGACATAGTGAGTTTGTCCATATCTACCTATGTCTATCACATAAGTTTCTACATGTTTTAAAACATCTGCCATCGTTTATAAAAGCTTTCCTTTTACATTTATTTCTGCAGCCCTTCATACAAAGGCAAAGGCTTTTTTTTTCCTTTGAATATATAACTTAAGCTTGATCTAGTCATTCACTGATCTTCCTTTCCCCAATCTATCAAGTTTTTGTTAATATCTTCACTGTTTTGCTTCACCATTTTCGGAAACACCTAGTCATAGCACAGCACATAGCATGACACCTTTCTGTTTCCTTGTGTCTTGTTCCATCTGAGCGGACCAGTAATGGAGATCTAACCAGTCCACGGAAAACCCCACAAACAGAGAGTGAAGGGGGGTGGAAGTAAACCATTACATACATGTACGTACACATGCACACACACATGCACACAGGCCTTTACACATCAGTCAGACAGCCCTCTAGTCAGGAGAACCCCTGGCTCACCTTCATACAGATTCACAGATCACACACACACACACACACACACACACACACACACACACACACACACACACACACACACACACGCACACACAGAGGGAAGTTGTACTGACATGAATCTATGCAGTCACTTTGACTCACATAAACAGGCCTCCCCCTCCCTGCAAACACACACACACTTCAAAGCAAGATTGTAACCTGACAGGCCGACAACTCTAATAACCCACAAACAGCTTTTTCTGTATTTCTTCTCAGAAACCCACCTGTTTCTTAGGAACTTTAAAGTCCTGCCTTGCTCTCCCTCTCTCTCTCTCTCTCTCTCCCTCTCTTCTGCTTGTAAAGTCTCCTTCCCTCTTTCTGTCTGATACCCATTCAGCGTACATACAGTATGCTGGTACTTAGGCTCTGTCTCACTGATGTTGTCTTCCTCTCATCCTACATTGTATGCCCCTATCATGGGATTATACCAACCCTTAACCTGACACAATGTAGCCATGCTCTCACCTGTACATTCGGGCAGATGTGACCTGCAGCATCCTGTAATCTTATCTTACACAAGCTGCAGAGCCCATGAGTGTGCTGGCAACAACATGTATCTCACAAAACCTCAAATGCAGCTGGTGAGATTGAACAATTTCGTGGACAAAAGTGACTGCATTGCTATTTTCAGAGTTTCTCTAGTGTCAATTGACAAAAAAAGGCCAGATGTTGAAGGGTACAATGTAGTGATTTCTTGGAGTTATCCTCACCGGCACTCTGGCTGAGCCTTGGAATTGTGTTAGGTCAGTCAGGCTTTGTTGAGCCTTTTCAGTCCTCAGTAGTGGAGCCGGGCAGGGGGGTCTCCTGACTTCGTACACTCTAGAGCACTTAGTCTGTGTGAAGCAAGACAAAGATTACTACACAATACTGTACACGTATGTGGGGGGTACATTTCCTCAAACATGCATGTTCCTTAGTCCTCAGGTAATTCTAGTCCCGTGTGAAGAAGGATTAAGGTGAGCCAAAGTTATTCAAATGATTGACAAGTAGCCAAGATGTACGAAATGACTCAACATATACCTATTCCAGTTGAATTTAAACAGATCTGGTTGTAATCAAAGAGATTACTTATACATATTTTCCCCTGAAGTGAACTAAGTAGATGTTGTGTGGCTTTCATCGACTGTGCAACTAATGGATGTTAATAATAATAGTAACAACAATAATTATAGCAAAGTTAATAATCTTCCATTGCCTTTGTAATTTTTTTATTGTATAACAATTATCCAGACTTCTTTAGTCTTCATACTTTGTCTACGTTTCCACATCATTTTCTCCTCCCTCTGTCTTCATAGATCTTTTTTCCTTCACTTACAGTATGTCAAAGTGACATCTGGTCAATTTAGTCTCAGGTGTCATATAAACAAGCAATGACTCACCCATAACAAGCGGATGAAGAGCGAGATAGAAAAAGCAGATAAGAGAGGATGAAAGAGTGACGCCGTGCAATGGGCCTGCCAGTCACTTGTTTAATTGCAATGTCTGTCAAAAAAGCATGTGCTGCCTCTTTACACAGATGACTTCATCTTATTTTTCTTCTCTTTTCCCATTATTCCCTTCACTCTGCCTATCACTTTAGGCGGAACCTACACTTAACAATTTGTCATCTCTATCTGTTTTCGGATCATCTTTTTTCCACTGTCTCTTCCTTTCTCTCTGTTGATGTGAGGCTCATCCTTTAGAACAATCAAGATCAAAATAAAACAGAAAAGCAGAAACCAAATACTGTGTGTGCCAACAGAACTGAAATTATATGGGCCCCAGTTTTGAAATTGCCTGCAGCTAACGACTTCATTGTTTATACAGAAAAACCGAATGCAACTCATATATCGGAATAAAATGTTGCTATTATATATTTCTGTACACTGTGGCTGTGTACAATCATAATGTTTCTGAACTAAAAAAAACATTGCATTACAGGTCTAGGAATATATATGAACATTGTAGTGGTTTTCACCTTCTATGGCATTTTGAAACATTGGAGTAAATCACAAATAACAAATATGTCTGAGCAAATTTTACAAGAGGTACCAGCTTTTTTATTTATTATAATGCCGTATTTTAACATTACTACTATATCACAAACTGTTTATAGCCCTCATTAAAGAGTTTTTATTTCCTATTAACTGAGAAAAACTGAGATTTTACGTTTGGGATGTAAAATCTGGTCTCTGGTGGCAAAATCATGCCTTGTGTAACCATAATGTATCACAATTGACCTCAACAAATTATACATTTCTGTGGTTTGCAGGACTCTGCATTGACAACATTTTACCATGTTGACTGGGTTGCCTGGTGTTAGCAAATGTATCTTCCAAAGCTACTTACATTATTTGCATTTGAAAAATATATATTTTTTAAATGTTTCAACAACTGTCAGTGTAAAGAAAGTGCTATATTGCCTTTTAACTAAAAATGGAAGATTAAACGTTTTGTCAGGGAGCTAAATTTATTGATTAATTTAGCTGCTAAGACTTTGATAATCTAGAGTTCTGACTTCTTTTTACTAGTAACCCCAGACACAATTAAAAAACCATAACATTCTTTTTGAGGACACAGTAAATAAGAACAATCTCTCGTAGTAAGTTGTCAGTATTTTTATTTAATCTCATACCTGTAAAAATATATTCTCAAAATAAATAAATATATGAAATAAATATACTGTATGTCCTAGGAAACAAAAGCTCATAAATAAGAATAAAATATTTCAACAGGTGTCTTTGTCGGTCCCATGTTTCTTGTTTGAATGCGGTCAATGGGAGAACAACAGAATTCCTTCACTGGGATAGACTAACTTTCTAGATTTCCAACAGAACACGCAGTATTCCACCATGGGACACCTTGGAAGAAGTCCTTAGAAAATTCCCCAAAATCAGTTCTTCTCTTACTCCTAACGGCATTGTTAAAAACAAGAAACAAGTCACGCGTTCAGAGCAGCATTTGTCTAGTGAAGCATTTTCAAGAGGAATCCATCTCTTCCATGACAGTCCATCTGATACAGGTTATTCCCCACAATCTCAGACTGGTCTCCCACAGCAAACATGGCTGCTTTCCAGTGCATGAAACTATTTTTTTTTTGTGTAAACCAGCCACACTGTATGGTGGATTATTCATTTTAATAAACTGTTAAAGTAGCAGCCACAGCAGTGTATAGAACAAAAACACAACTAAAAACAGTGGAGGTGACAAAAACAGTCACCGCAGTAAAAATCAAGCAGCTGGTTATTAATCTCAACTATCAGGTCCAAACCTTTGTCGCTTTGAACATGCAGCTTTGGACTAATCAGTTGTTGGACTTTCATTAGTGGGAACTCAAAAGAAATCCATAAAAGCATGTGTTTGGCCACTGGGGCCTCTGCATAGGCCAATGCACAGGATGACGGAGTAGCACTATTAGAGCCGAGAGTAGTCGCTGTCTCTGCATCATCCTCCATGAAAGATCCCTGGTGCTGTGAGTTCCAACGCCCTGGCCAGTGATGTTCAGAGAAGCTCTGGTTCTTTCCTCTGTGTCAGCAGTGGGGCTGTGGATCTAGTGAACTATATAATCCTGGTTTGTTCAAATCAACCAGCTCTTCCATGTCCTTCAACACGAGGTCATGATTTGGTGTCTTTTGCTTCATTTTCAGCTCAAACTGATTTGGCAGGGTATGTGTTTGACCCTGTCAGTCTCAGCTCTGGCCCAATATGTCCCTGTACAGCTCCGGGACCCTGTCTGGGTCAACTGGCCTCGGTAGGAAGTGGGTGAACCTCTGATGTCGTCTTGACCTCGTTCCATCTCGAGATGTCCCGTCTTTGTTAAGAGCGACAAAGTAAAAGGCACCTTTTTCTCCATGCCGATAGATGTTTGAGGAGTAGGTGTTGTACCAGTTTTCTTCAAACTGCTCCCTAAAAATGCACTCTGCAGACAGCTTCTCCTGCAGAAAGACAGACAAGCAGCAAAGGAGGAAAAGTGAGTTTTGTGCTGCAAAACGTGCCACCTGTTGGCAGCAGGTTTCACATTTGATACATCTGTCCTCTTTGTAGTGTAGTTTGACACCTGTTTGAAGACGTTTACAGCATGTTCAACAAAGTGTGTACTCACCGAACCGTACAGCTCCCCTTTGCTGTTCATGGCGAGGTAAAGTCCACTGTCGACTCCTCGGATGCTGACCAGCCCCACGGCTAGACTGATAAATTCCAAAATCCCTGTCAACACAAACACGTTTGATATTTATTTGTCTTATATTAAAAGCCTTTCTTAAGCATATTCATTCCATATAGCAATGGGAGCATATCCACATAAAACTCCAGTACACAGAGGTCATTAAAATCAATATTTAAATACCATTGTGAATGTACTGGACACAGTATTAATCCTGTTAAAGTGCAGGGTTAGAATATCCCAGCATATGCTACAAATCTGAAGAACTACTGGACGACATTAGCTCACTGGCAGGCTAGCAAAGGTGTGGGGAGTATGCATTCAAATCTTAATATGTATGACCACAGTGAAAGAATTCCTTCAGCGGTCCACTTTTGATCTACTTGTTCAGTGCAGAAAACCTTCTAATCTAATCTCTCAAAGGAAATGTGATAGAAATGTGCAAACATGAATTGCTCCACCTGGAAGCCTTATTTGTCTTGAAAACAACATTCTTTCACCTGTAACAGCATCTACTAAAACTGGTTGAACCAGGCGACAATTTAGTCCCTCGTCAACTTACAGAACAGAGTCAGCACTGCAGGATTTTTTATTTTAATGTGATGTGAATATGTTATATGATTACATAAAGTGCTCAGTGGGTGGATTTAATGCAGTTTCTGTCCCTTCAGTTTGCTGATCCCTAAACATATATAGACTCATCCCTGGCGCACTGCTACTCCAGTACTTGATAGTACTATTATAGGAAGTGTACCGAATCTGCTGTGATCCTTTCTTGTGCCCTGCACGGTTCCATCGGGATGGATCTCCAAGTGGAAGCCGGTTCTGCAGTACAGTTGCCTCCTCCTCAGAATCCCCTTCAGATGGCTGAGATCCGCCAGGCTCCGGGACAGCCTCTCCGCGGACACCAGGTGGTCCTGCTGCTGTCCCTGTGTCCCCATCATCAGTCCGGAAACCGAGTTGTAGTCCACCGCACCGGCTGGGGTTAGAACGAAATGAGAACCAACGGGAGCCGAAGCAGCGCCCGCGGGGCCAAAGCTGTCCAGAAATACGTTGGCGAAGCTCCCAACCTCAGCCGCTGCCCCCATCACAGATCAGACACCCGATCCGGCTCACGGAGATCCGAATGATGAGAAGGAAGGCGAGGGTCCGACCATAGAGCGGAGGGGGAAAGAAAAAGTTGGACGTGCGGACGCCAAAAAAAAAATCCCAATGAGCGCGCGTTTTGGCGCAGTCGGCACCGTTAATTAGGCTGTCATCTAATTAAGATGAAGTCCGACGGTAAGGTGAGGTGCCCCGGATCTGCTGTTGCAGCAGCCCGTGTCCGTTTCTGTTCTTGTCTACTGCTATTTATCCTTCCCTTCTCTCCGCTCCCTCTTTCCTCTCTTGTGCTCGGGATACTCCCCTTTGCTCCGGTGCACATCAGGGTCTCTCTCTCTCTCTCTCTCTCTCTCTCTCTGTCTCTGTCTCTCTCTCTTTCTCTTCCCTCTTCTCTTTCTCTCTAATAAATGTCACATTCTTAATTCACTTCTACCTTTTCTTTCTGCAATAACCTACTCTCTCAGCTCTCTCAGTGGTTCAGTGAGGGTCTGGTCTGCTCTGCACCCCGCGTATATACAGCGCAATATAGAAATTCACCCCGACTTGCCTTTTTATGCAAATGAGCGCGGATCTCCTCCCTTCGTCGCTCATTTATGTCCCCGTTTGAAACAGAGACTCTTCATCCCTCTCCTCTTCCTCTTCTGTCTCACCTTTGATGTTCAGTTTCGCCGGAGAAACCAAAAGACAGAAAGAGCGCAGGGACTTGGAAAGGAAATTAAAAACTCGTAATAATAAAAATGACCCTGCGTGGATTCATTTCACTAGCTGCCCGTCCTCTTCCCTGAAGTTACCCGGTGGCAGTGATTGATTGCTCGTGGGCACTCCAGCAGCGTGAACGGCCCGCCTGTTTAAACAGTGTTTGCGGAGGAGCCTCCACGCAACTTGTGTGTGTGTGAAATAAAGCAAGTGAGTGTAGGCAGAATATATGTCAAATAGCATGAAAGTCATATCGCCATTGTCTTAAACGCTTTATAACCCCACGCCCCCATTTCGAAACGACTCAGGTGTGGAGGGAGAGGGAAGGAAAGCCCCCATTTGCGTAATTTTCGCACTCGGTTGTTGATTTATTGCCCTCGTTTTATGTAACCCCGCCGCACTTTTACGGCGCCCGCATAGACACAAATACAACACACACAGAGGCGCGCTGACGAACACACACATACACACACCTGTGCAAACGACATCACTTGACTGTCAATCCCTGCATTGATCTTTTCGACGCGCTTTGAACAGCACAAGAGCCCATATATCCTTAATTGTGGTCTTAAAAGACGAATCAAAGACACAGAGGCTTCAAAGTGGTGGGATGTTGTAAGGGGATCGGGGAATAACAACCTCAAGAAGGGAATATACCTGTTTGAACTGCGAACTCCAAAAATACCCTGACACTCGACACTTTGGAGAACTCTAGAAAATAAAAATAGATCATTCTTTGCAATAATTCTTCAGGTAAACAGCAAATTGACATATTAACAAGTGACCATGTAAAGTGATATTTTTGTGCATCTTATAGAAAACCCACTTGGAATAAAGTTTTCCAGTCCACTATGGTAGCCAGTCTTACAATCATCTCTTTTATTTCTACACACCAAACACGAGAACTCTTCATTTATACTGAAATATCAGCTACTTATAGTGTGACGAAGCCCTCACACTATTGCCGATACAATACCCATAATATCTGTTGTGTGATGGCGTTAACCTGCAGCTCCGATGTTTAGACCTTTTAAAAAAAATCTAAATAGGGGTACGAGGAGGGACCGGTGTTATATGGCATTGATTTTGGCCACCGCAGACACGCGCTTGCACACCACGACATGCGCACTCACAGCTGCCCCCTCCCTTGGGAGTCGCGTTGATAAATGACCTGAAGGAGCAGAAGTGTGCGCGCAGGCGCTCGCGTGTGTGTTATGGCTATAAGCAGGTCATTTTGCAGTTATGACGATTTATTCGGTTCTGTCTGTAGAGGTGTGTAGCCTTTCTGTGATCGGAGGCAGATGCACTGTGTGTGTGTGTGTGTGTGTGTGTGTGTGTGAGAGAGAGAGAGAGAGAGAGAGAGAGAATGTCTTTGCGTGTCTGCATCATGTTTGTGGCTCAGCAGCTCCCCTTGGTTCATTGTTATTTATGACCAGCAAAAAAACAACTTTTTACAAAGGAGACAGAATCGATTGGAAATCGCCCACAGGCCGATCAGATCTTGAAATATTGGATATTGATCTGGCCATAGTAAGGATGACGGCACCAGTGCCACGTTTCCACACATACCCACTGCTGCAGGAGTAAACACTCAGTCACATGATTTGCACTGAAATATAATTTCTAGCTTCAGCCTACTTCTGAGTGTGACATGAAACAGAGAGGGAGGTCAACCATGAAGCCACCATACAGCAGTCATGGAGAGGAAGGAGGGGGAGGAGGAGGAGGAGGAGGAGGCCCCCAGGGTTATACCCCCCACTCCACCCCTCACCCTCACACCCACACACACCACAAAGAAATTACAACCTAATCGAATGCCTGGGTAATGGAATAACTGAATAAGTAGCCTAGAGGTTATTAATGCAAGTGGTTTCCAAACTGCGGCCTGGGGAACTCAAAGGGTCCATAAAAGGTGGGTCGAGAGGTTCTATATTAAAAAGAAGACTTCATGTTAGGATTTGAAATTTCAGTGTTTCTGTTTTCTCATTTCTGTCTGTTTGTTAGGTAAATTGGCAAGTGAGTCAAAGTCATTTGAATGGGCACATTTGGAACACTAATTCCAGTCATTTCAACCAATAATAAATTATATTGTAATTTAACATATTCATCAAAAAGATCATTTTCCCCTCTTTTTGTCATTTTGAACTGAACATCTCAATTTCTAAGGGTCATCCAGTTAAGCAGCTGTTATTAGGATTGACACTATCATACACTATCATCTGTAATGAGAAATGTACAAATCAAATATTTTAAATATTATTAATCGCTGTATATCAGATTTTCAAAAGTGTTTTGACCAAGAGGTTTGACAGTCATTGTTTAAATGATTGATGTGTTTTCAAGCATGAACGGAGCTCAGAGGTTCGAGTCACCCACTATCCTTCATGTGTGAACAGGTGACATCTGTTGAACTATTAGACCTCTCCCCTTTATTCTCTCAGCATCAAAGTCATCAGAAAAGTCCCATCAGGTTAACATTAGGCTTTGCAAATAGATAAGTCCAGGTTTCATCTTTGATATTTGTTTGATATCTGTTTTCCATTGACTGCTTTGAACTTAAACCCCCTGCAAAATTAATACAATGCTGACCTTCAAAATGAAACCGAGGTGCTTGTCATATTAGACGCTTAGCTTTTACAACACTTTTGTACTTACAAGTTATTTCTTATGCTGACTCTAATATAATCCTTTCAATCGATTGCTAAACTAATTAATCAATGAGTGGTTTGCTGACTAATTTCGTGCAAGAAACTACTGAGCAATAGGTGTAGGCTTTGTTAGATTTTGCTGTGTATGACTCTATCCAGTCAGTTTTTGAGCCCTGTCTCTCTTCTCTCAAGAAGGCGAAATAGATTCTGAATCGTCCTATATATTCTAAGCATTTTGTAGATTTGTAAGATTGTAGCCCAAGTAGAAAAGTCTGTATAGAATTCAACTTGATACACGATCACATTAAACAAACAAATAAACAAATAAAAGGGTTGGCTTAAGAAAATACCAGTCTGTCTAATGCAGCCCAATTAGATTAGAATCAAGCATTTGTGGAATGTATGGTGCATTCTTCTCCTGGTCTGGCCTCTATTCTCTCATCAGCTGCACCCTATGAATAAAGCCAAACAATTAACCCCGAATCCTCACCCCCAACCCATGATGTTATGTAAATCAAGTGAATTGAACAAGAAGGACTGTTGGCCCTGGTAATCAGATTTCAGTATATTTTAATGTTTGTTATAGCTTTTATTAAAGAGTTATGGTGTTACATGCATACAAGTTGGAATGGTTTTATTTTCAGACGCATTGTTGTTTCTATTCCTATTTAAACACACCAGTAAATATCATATCATAATAAAGAATAAATTACATCGTTTCAATGACCTCATGAGGAGGTAGAAAACACTTTATTCCAACTTTATGGGCGACAGTGTAGTTTACACTGACACTCTGTTGTTGCATTTTAAAAAACGTATTTATTCAGGTTACATGTTTAAAACAATAGGTTGCATCACTTCACAGTTGTTTATTCGTCTCTGTTTATACAAGACAGCGTATTATTCACCAACTCTCTTCTTAAGCGTCAAGTCCCCAGCATGGGACTTCGCTCCCAACATCAGCATCAACGGAACGCGTTCACATCTCGCGATAAAATGGAGACACGCGATAGTTTTGTGCTGCTTGTAAAGTTGTAATCACAGCAGCAGCAGCAGCAGCAGCAATGGCCGCTTTTCGCAGAGTGGCATCGCTGGCTGGCAAGACAAACCTCTGGTCGGCGGCGAAAATCGAGTTAGTTCGTGGTCAGAGTGTCAGTGGAGGAAGGGTACGGAGGGGTCTAGCTGTCGGAGTGTGTATGGCGACCGGAGGCGCCGCGGCGGTTTACTTCTATAACGAAATGACGAGCGGCAGAGACAGGAAGAGGATGGGGAGACGCAGCATCAGCGGTCGCGGGCTGTTGCCGTCCATCCCAACCGTGGAAGCCAAAGAGAAGGTAGGAGGCAGTCTTACTCTGCTTAAGCTGCTCATAAAGCCATAGCGACACGTTGTTGTAGTTGTGTTCCCTAATGTTGACATAAAGGCCGCGCATTCGAATAGGAAGGAGAGAAAAAAAACCCCACAAACAACCACCGGGAACCGAGTGTTTCCATCGCGTTTCCTAAAGATAAGACACTCGCAGTCAGACAGACGGGCCTGTCTGGAGTGGTCTGGCTGACAGTTTCTGTTTTCTTCCTGGGTGGATAAAGTGTGTCATTCATTCCCAGCAGCACGCCCAGTGGAAACACTTGGATCACTGTTTGGCTTCAAAACGATGTGCTTGCGCAGATGCAAGAATGGCGCTCTCCGCTCGAGCCGGTGCTGAAATGACAACACTGAGGATGTTACTGTCCACACTGAGGATGTTACTGTCACTTGTGTCTTCACCTCCTTTGTCACTTTATTAAGCGATTAGTTGTTGCAAAGTCCAGGTGTCTAACTGAGAGCGAGGAAGGTCTATTCACACTGTGTGCGTCAGTAACTTGAAACACGTTGTACCTATAGGAAATATTTGAAAGACATCCTTTTTATCCTTAAGGCATTTTAAAGTTTTAGTCCACAGTCTACCGCCGTTGTTATTAAGGTCCTGTAATTTTACTGACTTGACATAAAATGTTTTTATTGAATTATTCTCTTTTGTGTTTTATTGTGTTTGTTAGGTTGGATTGAAAATAATGCCTTGATGAATGGATAGGTGGAAGGGAATGCATCTGTTTCTTTGAGATGAATGAACTTTCAGGCAACTTTTAGCAGGGACTGTTCTGAAAGATTATGCAATTAACAAATACACTGATGAGAAATTAACTAA
The DNA here is from genome assembly GCA_029814585.1 of Gymnapogon annona. Taxonomy (NCBI): domain Eukaryota; kingdom Metazoa; phylum Chordata; class Actinopteri; order Kurtiformes; family Apogonidae; genus Gymnapogon; species Gymnapogon annona. The sequence goes on from JAPTHA010000001.1 coordinate 11,771,733, forward strand.
AATTCAGTCCTATAAATCCTCATTAGTCACTAAGAAAGTGCCTCAGTCTTGCCACAAGTTCGAGAACATCCCTGGAACAAAGAATCCATGAATAGAAAATAATGGTAATGGCAAAACTAATGCCTTGCTTATTGTTATATTTTTTAGCACCTCAGCTAATACACAATGCTTAATGAGTTTCTGTTCCTCACTGTGAACTAAAGAGTGTCTATTTGATTACACACACTGTAACATCAATTAAGGCAAGTTACTTCACGGTTCCTTCATACATGAACTGATTTATACCAGAATTAACTGGATTCTACAAACGTTCATCTCCACTTCAGTCTCATCAGAAGAGAAGTAAGATCTAATTGATGAAAAAAAACATACATGCCTTTACAATTTTTTGAATGACAAAAAAGAAAAGGCGCCAAAATGAACTGTAAAAGTGCACATAATATTATAATAAAAATAACACGGTTAGTTACAGCTACATATATACAAGACACAACCCACACCAGCAGGGTCAGAAATAACAGACTCCAGACAGGTACCCAGACAGAAGAAAGAAAAAAAGAAACAAAAGAAACAAGACAAAACAGGTACACTGAGAGAGGCAAAAACATATAAATGAGTGAACCGTATGTACGTACATCAACAAAGTGTTTAACACACAAGAATAAGTAGTATGTAGACCCGCAGAAATTTCCCATAATTCTGTTGGAATCCTTGTCAAGTAGAGACAAGCACAGAAAATTTACACCAGTGGCTCAACAGAAACACACAAATGTCTATGTTTTCTTCATAATTGAGGAATTATTTGATCTTCCGTTTGATGCTGTTTGAATGTATTATTGACCGTTTGCCTGTGGCCTACTTTGGATGGATGAACTCCTCACCCCAAGCTTTAAGAGAGAGCTCTGCCATCTTCTGGAGGAAACACGATCCCACTGCTTTTAGCCACAATCTTCATCTTTTGATCAGTCCACTACCACAGTTCATTACCAAATGTATGGGTAGGAATAGACTGACTGGTGACTGTAGAGCTTTGCTTTTTGGCTCAGCTCCCTTTTCACCTCTACAGACTGGCACAGTGTCTGCGTCACTGCCAATAGTGCAGCAATCTATCTCTGCATCTCAACATCAGGAGGAGCCAGCTCAGGTGGTTTGGGTTTGGATGCGGTGTCTTAGGCAGGTCCAACTGATAGTAGTACACAACACAGACTCTGGACGTATTGGAGAGATTATGTCATTCAGATGGCATGGAAACGCCTTGGTTTCCCCTCGATCCTTAGTTCATGATGCGTAACAGGAATCTGTGACATCATCATTTATTTATGGATTAAACCATCTTAACTCAAGGTATATGATTTGTACCCTTATTTGTAAGTTATGGAGTGTTTGAAAAATTGAGAACAGAAAACTAAATGGTATCTTAATTTACAATATCCACTAGTATGACTATGTGTAGGATGTTTTTAAATGTTGGTTGTGTATAGGCCTGTCAGGGCTCAAAAAGTTAATCAGTTATGCAAGAAACAATCATTATTAATTAGTAGACTAAGGTTGTACTTTAATATACACCGATACTGCCAAATATTGAAACATGAACTAATCGAATGAAAACATCCAAAACTGCAGGTATAATCTATCAAAATAAGATGATGTCTTCTTGAGCATATTACATCATGGGTCAAGAAGATGAGGTACTGAGAGACAGCTGAGAAGTTAAACTTGGCCCATGACTGGAAGTTAGGTGGAGAAATAACGACATTTAGCCAATTTGATTGTAGAGTTAACTAAAGCTCCACCTCCAGTCTCACCACATTTTTTTTCGAAGTAATATACCATACTGCATATGACTTAATATACATGCCAGGCCTTTGGATTCTGTAGGTATAGATGGCTGAATCAAGCTTAAGAATGATGAGAGCAATGCAATGTTAAATAGAGCAGCTATTTTACTCAAGTTGGCTGAAGGTTCAGAGATCTGTACTGTATTTGCTGAACTTGCATGTGTGCCTACTGAAAAATAGGCCAAAAGTGGTTTCAGAACAATGCATACGGCTGTCGTAGACAAACTGGTTACTCAAGAAGTATATGCCATTTTTTTTATGGCATGTGCTTGGGCACAGCTTCTCGAATGTGGCACCATTAGTAAAAGCATCAGATTTGCATCTCAGCAGGAAATCTGCGTCTTCCTCTTTGTAACTGCATGAAGCCCAGTGGTTGACCTGGACCTGGTGCACAGTATTATAAGACACCAGATATCTACAGGGATTTTGGATAAATTATAATCAAGCCAATTTTATTTGTATACCCAATATTTTTGACTAAGTCGTAATTTGCCTCATGGGGCTTCACAATCTGTTCGGTATATGACACCGTCTGTCCTTTGACTATGGGAAGGAAACACTCCAGTTCATGTACGATTCCAGGGATAACACAAAAGTAATGTCCCAATTGAGTGCAAGAGGAATGCATTGCACAGTTTGAGAGAGCTGAGGTGGACTGAAGAACTGCAGCTGACTAGGGAAAACTCTGGGATTCCTAAAGGGAACAAATCTGGGGCATGTGCTGTGCAGTCAGGAGAACACAACACAAGGCAATGGGAACAGGCTTAGGTTTGGCTACACAATCACACTAATACAAAACTTTGTATGCACTCCTGAATCCATTCTGTAAAAACAGATTTTAACTTCTTGTTTTTCTAGGAGTTTACTGTTCTTTTACAACATTTTGTGGAGTATGGTATGTGAACCTAGCTGCCTTGGCAGAACTTTGCCAACTTCATTCATTAGTGAGAGTCAAAGCCAGGGGCACCTCCACTCTCACAGCTGATTACAGTGCATTCCTATAAAGCCAAGCACTCATCTCCTATTCATGCCCTCAAAAGCTCCCTTGGTGAACGCAGCATCAAAGCTTTATGAATGAATCTGTATGCTCATTAGTACGTTAGCTGAGCTGTGCAGGAACCTTGGTGCACTGGGCCCTGCAGCCAAAAAGGTCGAGATTTAAAAAGCCTCTCTGCTAATTACACAGCTTCATGCACCACAATCTGTTCTCCTTTACTGCAGCTAATCAAGCTGAAGTCATGACTCCTCACAGAGAACGAGTTGATGCTAATCAAGTACAAAGTAGTGACACAGTATTTGTGTGTGTGTGTGCACGTCCTCTTCCCCTGTTATGCTACTGCGCCAGTGGTGCAGACTCCATTTATAATCTCTGAGCTAAATGGAGAGAGTTGATGCCAAGAATAGATGGATTTCCTCATTATGAAGGTTCAAAAGGAGTGAAGTGCTGCATATGTGTAGCTACTGCTGTCTGTGTAAGGGGATTTGGAGTCTTCCCTCAGTGTCAAAACTGTGGAAGTCACATGCAAACTTTAACTATTGTAGAAAGTTAACTGACTGCGTGTTTGCACAGTAGGTGGAGTTTTATTCTGAAAGTTATCCTTTGGTTAAATAGTAAAAGCATATTTTCCATCAAACCTCATTCTAACACTTGTTTAATTATGTTTTTTCATTGCCTGTACTAGATATTTGTGCAACACACTCCTGACAGAGTTGTCCATAAAACTGGATTCCACTATTTTTCTCATGAAATGATTTTATGGGAAGGAAACACTCCAGTTCATATATACATAATCTAAATATATGTATATATATTTAGATTATATATATATATATATATATATATATATATATAGAGAGAGAGAGAGAGAGAGAGAGAG
>JAPTHA010000001.1:11776573-11794529 GCA_029814585.1 Gymnapogon annona
ACACACACACACACACACACACACACACACACACACACACACACACACACACACACACACACACACACACTTGCACTTATCCCCTAGTGCAAATTCCATGTGCCTGTGTTTACCCCTTCTCTTAACCAGTAAATATCTAAATTGGAAAATCAAGCAAATTTTCTTCTACATGACAAATATTTCAAGAAAATCTTTGATGCACAGTCTTGCCTTGCTGAACGGGCATGTAATTGTATTGCGTGCAAACTGTGCACCTGTATGTGTGTGTTTACATCTACCCTGGCTCACTGACATACGATACAGCCTCACATACCCTCTCAGCAGCCGACATCCTCTAATGCCCCCTTTGAAGTTGAATTAGATGAACCTTGTTGTATAAAACAGAACAAAAGTAGTATATGCTTTTACAGGGACATTCCACACACTACAAAGACAAGCACGGGGCACTTTAGACGGTACAAATGGGCCTGTAATGATGACAGTGTATATACAGTGAATGTGCCTGTGTGTGTTTATGTGTCTCCCTGTGTGTTGTGACTGTATCCAGCACATTAAGACCCATTTCTAGATCATACAGATGCTATCTGACGGAGCCCACCCAAACTCTCTTCTCCTCTTTCCCTTCTTCTTCTCTCCTCTTTTGTCTCGTTCCCTGGCAGACAAGAGGCCCTGGAGGTCCCTGACCAAACAGGTGGGAGAACACTCTAAATTCTTTTTTTTTTCTTCTTCCCCATGTTGCAGACATCTGTTGCATGTTACATCTGTTGCAGGCTGCTTTAAATCTCAACTTTTCCAGGAGTGTTGTACTGTCTCTTTGTAGATCTACACGTAGCATAACACATCAAATATGAGTTCTTAACAAGTCTTGGTTGCATCGTTTACAAATGCGTATGAATGTGCACGTCACGTGCTTTGCTTCATTGATTCTGAAGTGTATTGCAGTTAGCAGTGTAAGCATTCATCTTTGCCAGTTATAGATTTACAGGTCCAGTGAATGGACTTTGGTTGGTCCTTTTTTCACTATATAATGATTTGAAACCAGTATAAATGTACCTGATCATAACCTACTATGTCTGAGCGTGGACCAGTGTTAATATCCCGAAACCAACACTGGCTCTGAAGATAGTTTTTTTGTGTTTTTTGAAGCCACCACAGGGGAGGTAGGTGGTATTAGGTAGTTAGTTATATACTGTGACTTCACAGCTAGATAGTACTAAATAGCATACAGTGACCTTTTAAACTATTTTTTGTTCGCTATTTATTTGAAAGTTTGTTTATGCCTTTATATTCAGTGTTTTTCACCAAAGGTATGTTTTTCCTTAAAAGTTACTACTGAGCCAGTCATTTGTGTCATCGTGGTAATCACCGTTTAATCATACAGGACTAATGCATCACAGAAGACAAAAGAAAGACCATTTTGCTTTTACGTGTATTGCAATACATTAATTAACACTTAGCATGAAAATACTGGTCACATCAGGTTACCTTCTGAATATATAAAGTATGCTTTCACACACTTGGCAAAGCAATGTAAATTTGCCCTGTGACAATTTTATGGCAACTGTGTGTTTAGTTCATTTATTAAATCAAGCAGTTATGGCAGCGTTGAACAATGTTATTACAGTGCATATTCTAGATATTCCTCATACTGTATTGATTTACTTACAACATCAAACATTTAATAAAGTGACTTGAAGCTTTTAATTATGAATTGTTTGTATTTGTGTTTACATTAACAAGCACTCCTCTTTTTACCTACCTTTATCGAACGTGGCAATATTACTGCAAGTGTAGATTGATGAAAAAGCATGGCTATCACACTTTACATAGGATTCAATGCATAAGAACACTTTCAATCTGTCTTGGCTACCTTTATTCCTTGTATGCAGGTCATAAAACACAGGCTTTTTCGTCACCTGTGCTGTGCCTCCTGTATAAATGGCTCTCCGCTCATAACATGACGTCATTCACGTTATGCTACAGTGAATCTCAGACATTTCACTTGTGATTTGTGCATTTTGGTTTTTCTGTCAGGAGCTGGAAAAGATTCTTGTGGAAACTCCGCCAGTGTGGAGAGGATCCTCCAAACTGTTTCGCAACCTGAGAGAACGAGGTATGACACATGAGCACACACAGGAGCAAAGGCACCTTGAGCTCCTTCATCTCACTAATACAAATGCACACACCCTTTAACACAGAGTAAATACAGTAATTAGTAGTCAAACAATAACAAGGTCGGCGAATGTGAGAGTCTTAGTATGTGGTTTGATTGACTTTAATATATACTCTGAGCGTACATTGGCAGTGCAGAATTTCTATTCGTATGGGGAGTACATGAGGATAGGACTTATAGTGGACAAATACTTAAATTGTTGTACAAATATTTCTATTTTTTTAGATTTCAGTAAACCTTCATGTACTATATACTGCTATGAGAGTGTGGAGAACTTGTGAGTTTGTGTGTGCTTGTGTGTGTGTGCACGTCACTGTAGGTGTCGCTAATCCGGGATTGGAGCCATGCTGTCCCTACTTACAGCCAAACAACCTGCTGAAAAAACTAAAAATAAAGTCTCTCCATTCTTCTCCTCTCCTCTCATCTCCTCTCTTCCTTCTCTCCTATTTCAGAAGACAAATACATAATACAAATTATACAGTATTTAAAAGCATCAGGCAGAGAAATGAAATTTGCTTTGTGAGTGTGTAACAGACTAGTCAGCAAGAGTATATAGTAAGAATTAATTGCACACACACAAACGCCACGTGATAAATATAACAAACATGTTTGATGCACCATCTCTTCTACTGTGATAAGAACACTAGTATGTTCTTCATATTGTAGTACTAAGTACTAAGTCTGTGTTGCAAGTAGCCTTCAGTGAACAGTACCCAGAAACATTGACACTCTTGTTTTATTAGTCAGAAGGAAAGAGAAAGGAAATATAAGAGAAACATCTGAACGGAAAGGGTGAAAGAGAAGAAAAAGGAGAAACATTCAACACAGGTTAAGAATCGTGGTGTGTAAAGTGAGTAGAAGTGATTAGGTAACACTGTATAAAACACAGAAGGATAGTGAAGGATAGTGGACAAGGAAAACTTTAACTGGAATGAAGGAGTCACTGAAAAAAAAAAAGGAACAGAAAGTCAGCAATCATGTCTTGTGCCTTCATGCAAAGAGGATGTCGTTCTTGCACACAGTGCATGTCTATTCAAATTTTCAGTGGCAAACTGCCAGGACCACACACATGCACACAAACATGCAAACTCACACGCGCTCATATAATTGAACTATGTGACTTCATTTGTTTTATTACCTTCAAACCAAACAAACATTTGTTTGTTCTCGCATGTATCTTTTATTAACCCTGCCCTTTACATAAGCTTTCTGTCGGTTATCATTGTCGGCCTGTGTGTGTGTGTGTTGATGTCAGAACATGCTCTAGTCTTCATGCCATGATGAGCGAGGACAGTTAAAATCCCTGGAATGGCTTCAGGTTTCTGGGAATGACAGAGCTGTGTGTCAGACAGAGGAATGCACCATGTTGCCTGAACATAGATGACTGTGCGTGTTTGTGAGTTGTAGCTTGGTACTTTAATGTTAATACTTCAGTTAGATAACATCTGCCATCATTTTATGGTGAGGTAGTTAGGAGAACAGATAAATGATCTCAATAGTCCAGCAAAGGAGTGATTGTACTGTACAAATGTATATGCTGTGAAACTAATTGTTCATTTGTTCAGTGTCTCTTTTTTTTTCAACAAAATGATTTCTTTGTGTTTGAGAAGTAATGCCTACTAAAACAAACCATTACATGTTGTCTTTGATCAATTTTAATGTAGCTACAATACATGGATTTGGTTATAAGCATTCTCATCATTAAGGTGTAATCCTGATTATTATATTGTTTAATAAAATTATACAGTCTTTGTATGACAGTGGTGTCCTCATAGACTATTAATAATTACTGATTGAAGGAATGGTGACGTCACCTGCTGGTCTCTGAAATGCTATTTTGAAACCAATGATCTGTGATTTGGTTGTTTCCAAGTTTTATATTTGGAACTAGACGTGACTTTATTTAAACAAAATTAAAAGTATTGGAGCCCAAGGGATCAGAGGTGATCGGAGGCTGAGAATGAGTTTATTCTAATTACCTTGAAATCTAATTAACAAAGGAACGATATATGGATGGACAACTGGGCCATTTATTAGAGTTTCCAAATAGAGCAAATATGGATGAAAATGACTGACTTTGTATTTTTCGAGAGAAGTTTAACACAAGTCTATGGGACCCAGAGTTTTTGCAGATATCAACCATATAAAAACGTTATGATCCTTCTGCCTGAGCTTTATTTTGGAGGTGAAATCCTTGACCCTTCATTAATATACATTGGCGCATTAATTTGTTGTTGCAACAGCTTAGTATTTTCCTTTATGTTTATAATGCTTTCTTTGCCACATCTCGAAGTGTTAATAATTAGGTGTAGTCTCATCGTGGGTTTAGTGATCATTGGTGACACTGATGTTCCTATCTTAACAGTTGTGATAAGAAATATTTATTGATAGTTGTGTAGAATCGGGTGACATAATGGTGCAGTAGTTATGCAGTTTCTTGTAGAACATGATTGAAGTGCTAAAATGGTAAAATGACTAATTTGGTAAATAATGCTAATTCACATATGACAGTGTTGTGTTATCTCATCAGAATGAAAATAGTAAACGTCTAATAAAGTTAAAACCATCTAAACAATCCATGGCTCTGAGCAATGGGATTATTTTTTTGCATAGAGCAGCTGCATGCTTGTTTCTGTCATGATAATTGCGACCCGGGGGCTGATGTAAGACCCCCTTTGTATTCACTTTGTCACTTAAAGTATGTGAGTACAAACATGTGGACTATATTTCAGAAACTCGAGTAGTTACTGTTGTTTGCAGATCTCGGGCTACACAGCGAAATGAGAATTCAGTTCCAAACCAGCTCCTCCAGACAAAGCAGTCAAGCATCAGGAAAACACAAGGCTCACACTGCTTCTTACTGGTGTCATGTTCACCTACACACACGTTCGCCTTGCACATGCACATACACATGGGAAGTTATTCTCCCGTAACACTCAAGCGAGTCACCCTGAACTATCTGAACGATCAGACAGAAAGGGAAAAAGAGGGCAAGAGAATGAGACGGAGCTACAAAGATTCCTAAATGGGCCTGAGGCAAGAAAGGATCACCTCCTAAAACATTTTTCACTTGCTTATCCAAACAGACACTCACTCACACACACACACACACACACACACTTCCAACCAGTCTATGTCGTTACTTTGGACACTCAGGGTGTAGAAAAAGAAACGGTGTGTGGCCAAATGGCTGTTGGCAGCTCAGCTTGAGAAAACACATTTTAAGATGCTATCTTCATGAAAGGTGGGCTTATGCCTGTTATTGTGTGTGTGTGTGCGTGTGTGTGTGTCTGTGGTCTTTGAACATCTGTAAACATTGTATATGTGTGTATTGAATATGACCTTTTCTTTAACTCTCTCTGTCTTCATCTCAATACTAGGCATCATCTCATACACAGAGTACCTGTTCCTACTCTGCATCTTGACAAGTGAGTCCATTTCCACTTCTTCTTTAGACTTCTTGTTCAACGTTTTCCTATTAGTCTTAAAGATCCTTTGCAGTATACTGTGATCACCTTGAAAGGACAAAAATTTCATTGCAAGATGTAAGATAAAGAAAACAGCCAGAACAATGACATCTGTCTTAATAAGATATTCCAGCTAATGTTGAGCTAAACTTAATAAGATACAAGCTGTATTTTTTAGGTGTTATGGACAATTTAGGAGTGTTTTGTGGCTATAATAACTGAGGACAAAACAAATATAATGCAAATACTCTTTTACTAAAACTAAACTATATACAGTATTATATATGACTGGGGAAACACATTCACATTCAAGCCGTTCATGCATGAATTGTGATAACCTACTTCAGAATATTTTATCAACTGTGACATCAAGACTTTTTCACATAAGAGAAAACAGCTTAAAAATAGCTGTTTACTGTAGTGACCTGTTACACCCCAGGCTAGTGGAACTAGGGCATAACAGAAAGGTTTGCCCCTTTTCCTTCTGTCTGCGACTCAAATTACAAACAAGGTGCAAAACAAAAGTCCAATTCAATTAATTTATTATAATTAACTAAAGGAGTCAGGGAGGGTTTAGCCAAAACATTAAAATGATTCTAAAACTGAAAATAATTTACTCATCTAATTAAACAAAAGACAGTCCCTAAAACTCCCTACCCAAAACAGGAGAAAACTGTGAACAAAAATGGCTTCCCTCCCCTACAAAAGCTTACTCTTTAGCATTGAATGTTCAAGTACACAAAACAGATCAGTCTATTAATATTTCCAACTTAAACACACAGGTCAATTGACTAACACCAAGTTGCACCACACAGAGTCCCAGCTGCCCACAGACGGAAGGAGAACCAGAGGGGGCTGAAGGATCTCTTCCTTCTCGTTTTAAGGGCTGCTTCGGCCAATCAGGTTCCTCCTCCTGGAACACAGGCAATCAAACACAAAAAGAAAAACTCCACCCTGTGTCCAGGAGGAGACAGTGCAACAAAGAAAAAAACACAAATGACCAAGGGTCGTAACAGACCACTAGGCATGAAAGGGTTGATATGTTACGTTAATCAAACAGGTTCCATTTTGAATTTGTATTGAACTAAAGACCTCTCATTTCTGCCACTTGGGTTTTAGGTTTTCAGGAAGTAAAAATTTGTTAACCATATATTGTTATTTTAGAATGGCATGTATTAAATCATGTCAATAAGATTCCACTTGAAATCAGCACAATAGGCAAACATTGGCCCAATTGTTGGTGCGACTTTTGCTTGCTGTTTTTGTTTTTCACAAGATAATTAAAACGATGAGAATTTGTCTTCTGTTTTTGCTGCATTGTCATTGTGTATGTCAGTAACTAAGCCCACCCAGAACTCACCAAAGCAGTGATGACGCATGCACGTGGTGGGTTTCCCCTTCCCCTTGAGGTACAACAGAAATAAAGACAGAGGAGTAGAAGAAAAATGTTTTGAACCTATTCGACATTTTAAGTGTGTTGCCAACAGGGTTAAGGCAGTAGATTCGTTCACTTCCCCCCCCCCAAAATGATTCCTTTGTACACTGTGTAATTATTACGTCAAAGCACCATACGTCGATTGGTTGTCATTTCTCACTTGGTTTTGACTCTGATATGTTTTTTACACGTGTAGTAACACAAAATTACAGTATTTCTTTTAACTGTTAGTTTGTCTTTTTGTTTAAAATTCTGGCTGTGCACTAAAATCAACATTTACAGTATATTGTTAAGTAAGGGGAGGTAAGTACAGCAAAATCTAAATGTATAGTTGGGGTCATCAGGGCTGAAAAAATGCAAGGAAATATTACTCAGAAAGTGGATTGTAGCCAAATTGGGGAAACTGCAGTTTTTTGCTAAGAGTAAGTTGCGTAACTTTACATGAAGCATCGTGATGTTACAGAGATGACCAGGAACAGCAAATCATATTCTTCAGACATAAGGAGAATATCCTTATAAGCCAAGTAAGAATCCACTCGTACTTTTTTTCCCAGTAAAAATAAAATAAAAAACACCACTCTCACTTAAAAAAATGGACACATATTACAGCCTTACAGTCTGTCAGAATAATACCAACGGGTTTTTTTTTTGTTCCCAATAGAGATTCGGACAGACTACAGGCCTGGACACCTGCTACTTCTCCCTCCTGTCTGTCCTATATGCCACGTCTTCTTAGGCTATTTCTGGGTTGAAATTGCTTTAAACACACACCCACACTCACCCTATGTGCTTTCCTCTCTGTTCTCCAGAGCCCCATGCTGGCTTTAAGATTGCTTTCAATATGTTTGATGCAGACGGCAACCAGATGGTGGACAAGAGGGAGTTCTTGGTGGTGAGTTGCTACTACTGATAGAAAACTGTCCTTGTTGGGATGTTTCAGTAATATCATCTTTTATTCTTATTTCCTGGGCGCAGAGAAGTGTTATTCACTTTTTCAAATATATGAACTGACTGGAGAGATTTTACATCAGTACCTGTCACATTAAAGAAAACTATGTAAACTCATCTGTAATGCTGTGAAAGTCAAAGAGACCTACATTATTTAACATTTACATTAATGACATTGCCTTAGCTGCAGGAGATTCCCATGTGCACCTTTATGCCGATGATACCATAATTTATACATCCAGTCCCTCCCTGTTTTCCGCGTTGTCCACACTACAGGCCAGTTTCAACAGTATGCATCATGCATTCTCCAGACTCCAACTAGTTTTAAATACAAACAAAACTAAATATTTTATCTTTAATAGGAAACCATCAGGGACTCAGCCTCCCTTGAAAATTTCCTCATTGGATGGGTCTGAGATTGATTTTGTTGATACGTATAAATACCTTGGAATCTGGCTCCACAATAAGCTAAGTTTTGAATCCCACATCAATGTTGTTATTACAAAGGCCAAATCCCACCTCAGTTTCCACTTCCACAATAAAACCTCCTTTACTCATTCTGCAAAACAACTGCTGGTTAAAATGTCAATTCTTCCCATAATAGACTATGGTGACATTGTCTACAGGTGCAGCTCCAATCCCTCCTCCACAAACTGGACGTTATTTATCATGCTTCCATCCATTTCATAACTGAGGCTCCTTTTAAAACTCATCACTGCTTCCTGTGTTCACTGTTAAACTGGTCATCACTCCATTCCCGCAGACAAATGCACCATTTTTTACTAATCTACAAAACAATCATTGGCAAAACCCCATCCCTATCTATGGTCATTAACCAACATTAATTCCACAAATCACAATCTTAGATCCCAAAACTTAATCAACCTCTCCATACCCAAAGCCCGGACCACCTTTGGCCGAACTTCCTTCCAGTTCTCAGCTGTCAATGACTGGAATCACCTTCAACAAACTCTGAAACTCTGTGTTCATTCTCCTCTCCACCTTCAATACTGCAATCCAGTCCATAATCAAACACCACTGCACCTGCACCTAGTCACTATCAGACAAATCACATCCTCTCGTATCATGTCATATCCCCATGTCATGTCTGAATACTACACTACTTTTTATGTCTCAACATTGTCTTATCTGTTTGTTTTACTTGTGCTGCTGTGATTCTTAATGTTACTCATCTTGTTTAATTGTGCAGTTTCTATGTACCAGTTTTTATTTTCCTATGTTTGTTTTCCTACATATATATGTGCTGCCTCTTGGCCAGGTCGTCACTGACAATGAGAACCAGTTCTCAGTGGACTTACCTGGAAAAATAAAGGTTAAATAAAATAAATAAATTTTGCTCATATTACAGCTTCAGGAAATCTTCCGTAAGAAAAACGAGAAGAAAGGCAGAAAAGGAGATGCAGACAAGTCAGCGCAGTTGGTAAGAACATTGCTAAAGGAGAGAATGGGATGAACATGAAAAAAAAGGTTATGCCATGAGAGTCACGAATTATACTACCTTTAACACACCCAACAGTGCATTGACAGTAGATCAGTAGGTTTTAGACTTTTTCATCATTAAGCTCCAAATGAGGATGTATTGAAATGTCACATCATCATCCAATTAGTTTGACATCTGTAAGTAAACACCTGTTTGTGTTAATGAAATCCCTCATCTAGCTCTTGTTTCAGTGCATGTTGCCATAGAGAGACTGTGTTTGACAGTGTTTTACTGTGACAGGTTATCTCCACTGTGCACTTGTTGAATTGGATACACTACATAAAGCACACACTGCTTTACTACACTGCATGTCACTTAGGTATTGTGTATTTCCATCTTCACGGTATAAATTTAAACCTGCTGGATATATTTAGGCAAAGGCACCACACAGATCCTATAGAAAAGACTGCAAAAAGCCACATTATTATCCAATTTTTCTCAACAACTAGGTAATTCAGACGTATTTGTATTCTTATGCTTTAACATATCACTCATGAAGTTGAAACTAATGTATTTATTTACCAACTACCAACCACAATACTGAGCAAAACATTAAGGTTGCCATCTGGTTTGTTGTTTATTAATGTTAAAATGGCCATACATACAGTATGCATATCTGAATCAATAAATGCACAAGTGAAATATGCAGGAAAGATGTACAGCATTAAACAGCATGAACAAAAAAAAAAATCTGAATATAGTAAAAGCTATATTGGATCATCTGTACAGAGAAAATAATAACACATCGTCTGTGTCCCCGAGACAAACTCTGGGGAGTTCTGTATGAACCGTAGGCGAATCTACCACTGGATTATTTAAGAAAACTAGACGTTCTCACCTGTAGAATCCAGTCAGTTTTGTGTTCTTTAAAGTTGAGCACACATCTCCTGCATTTTCCTGTCATGTGTTAATCATTTCATACATTCAGATTCAAAACAACAACATAAAATATGGCCTGTAAAGGATTTTTTGCAGTGTACTGTGTGGAAAATATTACATGTATAAGAGATACAATTTGAATTATAATAAAGTAAACAGTGTTGTTGTGCAAAAAGTGTGTTGTAAAATGTCATGGCAGATGCGTCGCAAATGACACATCCTCCTGCAGAGTATATCCACAGCCTCTTTCCTCGCATGTACTAACATGTCTTTTACCTTCTCTCCTCCTCCTCCTCCTCCTCCTCCTCCTCTTCCTCTGTGACTGCATGCTCTGTCCTCCTCCTCTTCTTCCTCATGCCTCTCTCTCTGTGTTAGAGTATGCAGCTGTATGGATATCAGGTTGCCCCCATGAACAGCGTATGTATCCACAACCATAACCCCTATAGTCTTTGTCCGGTTCGTCACTGAAAAGATAGAAATAGATGAAGAGGTGAAGAGACCAACACAGAACTAGGTGTTAGTGTCTGCACAGAGCTCAAATAAAAACAGTGTGTTGCCGTTATGCTGTCGTGTCGGATAACATGGGTTACATTACATGCTTTTACGAAGTGGTGGATCTGACTGTACTTAAGGCCAGTAAAACCAAGACTCACAACATTTCAGAACAGCGTAGACTTACCTCTAAACTCATCATTAGAGAGAATTGAACATCTTTTGCCACTATACAGTTTCCATAATTCTGAATTGTAAGCATTTGCATTTTTGTAGTTGGCTCAGGTAGTACTGGGTAGTTTTCAGGATGAACATGTACACCGTTTGCAATTTTTTTTCTTGTCCAAATATTTCATTTTCTGCTGTATTTCCACTATAGCTTTGCCAAAAAACACTGTAATGCTTCACTAGACAACAAATGTACTATTGTTTCTGCGATGAACAGGCAACTTGTCCAGGGTTACCCCTGCCTCCGCTCTTGAGTATCTGGGATAGGCTGGGATAAAGCGGGTTGAGAAAGTGAATGAATGAATGTATGATTGTTTGCCATTGCCATATGATTGTTTGTAGAGGGAACTTGTGCTCCTTTTACTAATAGTTAGAATTTCCAAACGATGAATTAACCCTTTTGTAAAATAATAAACACCCACATAATTCACCCCCTACAGTCAATAGACAGTAATAAACAGCACTTGAGTTGTTTGTACATTGTGTATTTTACGTTCAGTTTTTACTTTGGAAGACAAAAGTATTATATTTTATATCCGCTTCATGTTAACTAAAACACCTTTCACTATCAACATGAGGAAATGTATTAATTTATGTTTTCATCTGCAAAAAATAAAAACCCATTTGAAACCACAAAACTCTAGAGATAACCTCCCAGCACTATGCTCATAAAAAGATAAGCAGGCTATTGACAGATGTAATTATATTTCAGCAATGACAAAGGATGAATGGAGGAGCATGAAAAGCTAATTTTAAAAAAGCTATATAAAATCTATACATTTTTTTATTGTTGGCATCCAGTTGGATTTTATTACGACTGTCTAAATACTGACTTTCACCACTATAACAGTAAAGTGTGTTTAGTTTCAGTCTAATCCAGTGAAACTCCTTTGGTCCTTCAGTTGTCTTGTGTTTTTTGTTCAGTCTGTGCTCCTTCATTTTGTGGACGCGTGTAGATTCGTCAGCTATAAATGTCAGTGATATCCGAAGACTTAAAAGACCGTCAGCCACTTTTGTGTCCTGACCTGGTCTTTGAAAAAGCCTTAACCCTGATCTAGTCCACCTGATCCTCTGCTGTCAGTGAGATGTACTCATTGACAGGATGAATGGATGGAGGAAAAGCAAGTGATAGAGGGGGAAAAAAAGTATGTTGGAAAAAGGGTGTCCATCTGTCAGGGTGGCTGAGTGATTGATTGGGGGATGATGGTTGAGGGCCACATGAATGGACAGAGGGATGGCACGATAGGAGTAATAGATTTAAGAGGTCAGGAGAAATGAACTTTTACAAAATGACAGTGATGTGATTACAGACGACTGGAGACACTCTAAAGCTCAAAACACAATCACCCACTCCCCATTTCAGAGCAGGACATTGAGCCGTTTGTTTGGAAGCATGTGCTTTCCTATTGGTCGTTTCTAGATTTTCATTAATACAAACAGAGAACGGGATATTTTTATTGAAATGACAGCAAATGTACATTTACAGGTCTGGACTCAATTCTATGCATTAGTAAATGAAATACATTCAGATCTATCACATTTATCGTAAAAAAAATTTTTTTATACATACATTGAAGATTTTCTTCATACAATGCAAATAATTTAATAATCTGGTAAAATACAATTAACCTGCAATATTTCAATAGCTTAACAGTTGTTTTTTTAATCTTATTTCTAGCAAATTTTCTGGAAAAAACGTTTGTTTGTTTGTTTGTTTTTCTGAACAATAAAGTAGTCAGAGTAAATCACACCGGCCTGAAGAATTATATATAAGATAATTTTCTCTACTTTTCCAATGATCTGCAGACAAAGTGATTATTGATCATGTGTAAGAGGGATAATAGCATGTTAATGGGATTAAAAAATATTTAAATAATCGTAACAAAGTAAGTATTTCAAATGCTTCCTCAAATGATGAAGAAAAATGTCATTCTTATTTTTAGAAACAGAATTTATATTTACTGTTATGGTATAATTCCATGGTGCAATGACATTATTGTTTAGTAAATGCAGCTAATATCTGGACAGAAAAATGCATTCCCTCTCTCTCTCTCTCACACACACGCAGACACACATACACAAACACACACACACACACACACACACACACACACACACACACTCGTCATCCTGTCAGTGTTGTGATGGATTGCTGCATTGTCACTGTGGAGTTGGGAGCCAAGCAGGGTCATGTTAAAATGGCTGCTACTGCATTTTCCCTGGAGAGAAACACAAGGTGGGTGGTCAGGGGCTGGGAATTACGCTTAGCTTTTATATAGGCAGAATACACTCTGTCAATATGTCAAGCTGCTTCATATGATATGAATAATACATGGATGCTTGCTATAGATTTTTACTCTTTTATTTGTTTATTTTTTGTTTGGCATTTATTCTTGAGTAAATACAAAATATTCCTTCCTGCTCAATTTAACTTTAAGCAAATAATTTTATCCTCCTCCTTTGCATATTATGATCTTTTGTCCTTTCGTTCTTGTTTTTTTGTCCCTAGCATATTTTGTGCTTAGTGCTAAATAGCGTGAATTCATTTACAGTTAAATTGAATTCATAGCAATAGGATTTATGATTTGTTTTATTCAGAAATACATATTATTTTGCTTGCTTTTCCCATAAGATCCATTTATCAATGATTACAATAAATGTAATGGCAATACTGTTTGGTCGATTATTTGTTTTGTCTACAGTGAGTTGACTACATTCCAGATGCTATCAGAAGAATTTTGATGATATATTTTTTAATAAGTGAATGCTATTGTCATGCTATACATGACTCATTACGACAGAGTAGAAAGTCTTCTACATCTGTTGTTAATGACAACAGATGCTGAAGACATTTGCTTCCTGAGGTGGTTGGAAGTGAACTGACCTTGGCTCCGCTTGACCACTCCCACAGGTGCTAAAAAAAGACAGTCAGGAGTTTGTGGCACGGAGTTACTGGGACGTTCTGAGGCGAAGCGCCAGTCAAGTCCTCTTTTCTGACCTAGCAGAGGTACACAGACCCAGATGTCCTCTGTCCCTTCTTTCATTCCTCATCCTGTGTTTTGTCTCTTCCTTTAGTTCCCATTTTGTTCAAAGCTCCAACCATCTCAGTAGTTGTTGACCAGAATAAAAAAATTGTTCACAAGAAAAATACGCTTATGTTATTATGTTTATTTTTATTCTGGTCTTGACCAGATACAACGAGACTCACCTCTTTTAGTCCCCTATGTCTACTGTCAGTTGGAAAGCTTTCTTTCCTTTCATCTGTTTTGTCATTGTTTTGTCTCAGTCCCATATGACCACCATAACCATCATTCTCCATAGATATACAGAGTTTCTTATTGGTCTCTCAGTCATCATCTCCTTTTTCATGTAAAAACATTTCTATTTGGCTGAGCTCTGAATGACGTCCATGAGTATATCCAAAATCAATGTACCTCCTTTATAATGACAAAAATAATTCGATCATTTATTTCTCTTGTGACGACCAGAGCCTCCTCCACATATTTGAAATGTCTTTCCATCCTAGCCTTTTTCACTTGATATTTGTTCATGCTGATAGTTTGTTCTATACATTTTTGTTCTGGGTGTGATGCAGTGGTGTGACAGTATACCTCCGTTAATGTTACTTGATAGTCATAGTGTATTCTAATAACCTGTTTTGTCTCTCCGTTTTATGCCCTGCTGTCTGTCATTTGATCTCTTCATTATGCTTGTGTATGTGTATCTGTGCCTTGTTATCTGTGCATTGTTGTGCCAAGTGTAGTAGCTTTGATGTCGAATCACTCTCAGTTTACACTACGATACGTTTAATGGCTCAATGGAATCACAGAGCGCACATAAAGGCCAAAACACTGCTCATTGGTATCCTACATACTCAAGGTAAATAACAGAAATTGCAGCATATATGATCTTTGTGATAGGATTCTGTTTCTTTTATACTTGAATTCCAATTTCACGAAGCTAAATAGATAATTATGTACAGGTAAAGACCTTATTCTACTTTAAATGACAAAAGGAGAGTTAGTTTTATAAGAATGAAAAATTGTTATAGAAATTAATTTATAATGTATTTTAAGGAGTATAATCTAGTTTTTTTATGTTGTCTTACATTTTGCACTGTGTTTACAGACCTTTTTGCCTTTTCATTTTTTTGCTCATATACATCAAAAACTGATTTTTTCCATTTTAGAAGATAAACACGAAACTCATACATAATCCAAGTTAAGGGTTGTGGCAATGATTAATAACAGTTAACACAGTGCTAACTGGGTAGCTGCCTAATAATAGGCTCTGTGCTGTGATGGCAGCGGAAACTGAGGTGGGGGTAATGACAGTGGAGTGTAATGAGACTGACCTTGTATTTACACCGAGGAGCCTTTCATCTGCTGGGATGTCAGACGGACACAACAGACGATTCAGACGAGGGGGAGGGAGACAGGCCAGGGACTGTGGAAAATAAGAAAAAACATGCTGACATAGAAACAACTTGTATTCAATAAAAAAAATGAAAGGAAACCACAACACACAATAAATGTTAATACTGATATGTAAAGAATCAATGTTTTTTTCCTCAATCTTAACCCAGCAGTTACTAAACTCACTGCACGTACAGAATATATTTAATGCCAACTATGATGGTTATAAAACAAGATAAAATAAAAATCAGATGGATAACAAACAGTGGAGGGACCAGGTTTGAAGACGGGACCAATGGGGAGAAAGAAAGAGATAGGTTGGATGTGTTTACTCAAAATATCTTTTGTCAACATTACCATAGTTGTCTACTTTTGTCTGGCAAAGGGAGACTGACTGACAGGCAGAGAGGGAGGGAATGAGCGAATCACCTTTGTGCTCGTCAGGTGAAGGAGGTACTGACGGGCAGTGCATGGAAAAAAGGAAATTGGAATTATCAGAGCCAGGAGAGGGAGAGATGGAAAGAACTGGCAAAAGAGGAAAGGAAAAAAACAAGAGAAAGGGTAGGAGATGTAGATAGGAGGAGGTTGAAGAGTCAGTGAGAAGCAGGTCGTGGGAAGCAAAAAGGGAGGTTAGCTGTTTTCGTCCCTGGAAGGTGTGACTGACTGACAGACTGAGCGACAATAAGCCCTTCCTCCTACGTATTACTCACAAACAGAGGGAGGAGGGTGAGGAAGACCATTTAGTGTTTGCATCAGTAATTACTGTTTTTACCCTCAGCTTCACGATCAAAGTCTGTTGCAGTTAACGCAAACGGACTCATCGACACATGCATTCACCAGGTGTTGGCTCGTGCCTCATGGGCGTGATATCCATTACGTCGTCAGGGGGAAGATGAGGTCACACTGGTGCTGCCACACTTCCAGGAATGATAGTCTGTTATAAGCAGTTTGCTGTTACTGGTATCACATGGATTTAGTTCGGCAATCGTGTCTGTGGCTTTATTCATCAGCTGTGTCTCGATCTCTCTCTCTTTGTTTATCGTCCTTATGTTCCCACAACTCGTGGGGTTGGACGTGTATAACCTCTGGAAACTGATCGACCTCCTTTGATTTAGTTTTATCTGTGATTTACCTGTGATTTGGTTTTATCTCACCTACATCATAAACATTTAAAAAGTAAATAAGAATAATGGGTCATATATGAGTCACATAACTTTTTTTTAAACGTTACAATTTAGACAACTTCATTGCCGAACAATTTATATGAATAATGAGCAGAATGACCAGTTGAAGCTGCCTATTAAAATAGTAAATGTTTATTTTCATTCATATTTCATCAATACTTTATAACACATTCCACTTTGGTATAATATAATTTACTAGCAACAATGATAAACAATTTCCTTCGGGATTAATAAAGTATTCTGATTCTGATACCAAAAATATGAAATTTGTCTTGGTGAAATTGTTTGTTCTTGGTGAAATTCTCCAATAGTAAAACATCTATTTTCAGAATAAAAAATCAAGTCAGTTCCTAAATCTGTTGTAGGCTGTCCATATGAAAAAGGATAGCTAGTATTGCTACTCAACACACTTGAGCCTGTAAATCTACTTGGATTTTATGCCTTGCATCATCAGCAACAATTTGTTTACAGCACTTCCATTGATCTCCTTTCTCAACAAAAGCAGACTGTTTCTTTCCACTTGGACATTTCCAATAAAGTAATTGTTCAGGAAACCGTTCGCAACAATTTTGTAAAGCGCAATGGGCGTGTAAAATGGTGGGACAAACATTTCAAAACACACTGAATATGCAGTTAAGACGAGGCCGAGGCAGAGACACAACACCTGGATGCTGTCTAGATTGGATGAACAGTTATTGTGTCATAAAGATTTATAAGATAAAGGAGGGTAAAGTGTTCACTTTCCGTAATGAGGGCTATAAATAAGTGAGACATAAAAATAAGGATGCAATGTTGTCTGTAACTGTCTGTGTTTATGAATCAAATCCTTCTTAATCCTGAATCAAAGATTTAAAGATGGGACTGAAGTGAATCACTCACGAGGAAGGGCTGCTGGTTATTGAACAAGATGTTCTTATTGTGTCATTTAAAGCAGCGGTCCCCAACCCCCGGTCCGCGGCCCGGTACCGGTCCGTGGGTTAATTGGTACCGGGCTGAACAGAAAGAATAAATAACTTACATTATTTCCATTTGATTTTCTTATCTGATTCTGCACAAAGGTTTATTTTGGAAAATAATCGGATTCTTCCCGTTACATCTGTTGTGACTGAACGCTCGCTCGTGAATGTGTTCATATTTGGGTCCAGCGTGAACTGAACCGCAGCCTATTTCTCTGACCAACGTTATGTGAACGCGTTCATTCTGGCGTTTGTGAACGGCGCTCTCGCAGTTTAAC
>JAPTHA010000001.1:11808516-11825800 GCA_029814585.1 Gymnapogon annona
AACTGAAGGGTTAAGACTATACTTTCAGGGATCATTTCTATAGTTCTTGACTTGAGAAATGTGTTTCTAAAATGTTTAGTCTCGCTAACCACGATGAAGAGTTGATATATTCCTTTCTGAGCGTGAAGCGGACGGAGAATAATGATTTCAATCATATGTTCTCCGTCATTGATGACCGTTCTGTGTGCTTTCGGGTTCACTGAGGAAAGGAATATGATCAGAGTGGTTTCAAAATACATGTAAATAACAAACAAAATGATTGGTTGTTGCCCAATGAACTTAACGGCACAGGCTTATGAGCGTCAGGCTTTTACGCATGGCATTATATTATTGCCGATTTACAAAACTAAACCACATTCTTGATGTGTTGAACCTTGGAGTGGACGATCCTCGAAGTCAATGTGTCTATCTGATACCAAATATATACTACATATATAGCGATGTGGTGTTACGGGACGCGTTGAGGCTTGGGAGTGTGTGCGGAACACGTTGCGTGTATTGAAATTTGCTTAATTTATGGGAGGAGCCGAAAGTGATGACGTATAGAGCCTCGTTTCCCCGTTGTACCACGTGACTCCTTCAGGAAACGCTTCGGATTTGGTGTGAGTTTTGACAACGATATAAACCCGGCCTCAGCCACTGTTCAAGTTGTGGGTTTGTGATGAGGAGTCGCCGTCAGCTGACAGTTTGTATGTACTGTACTGATAGTTTGGAGTGTCAGTTTGGATATATAGTGTGTTGGATAAAGAGAGATTAGATTAAGTTTAGATTAAATGTATAGAGTGAGGAGAAGGACAGGTGAGGTGAGGAGCTGGAGAAGTTGTATAAAAAAGAAATAGTATACAACCTAGAACTGTGGAAACTTTTATTTTGTAATAAGATGAATAAAACCTGCCTTGCCCCGTATATTCATTGTCCAGGTTTCATGAGCATATTCAGTGGCCTGTTCTAACAGGTGTGTCTGAGAGAGGATTGAGCAGCAGAGAGAGAGAGACAGTGAGATCACACTAGTATCGATCCGATACCAATACTCACCTTGGTATTTATACTATATCTTGATTTAGATCGGTACGTCATGCAAACGTTACTATGAAAACCTCAAATACTTTGAGAGAATTCATTTTTGTACATTAAGATTACACCCAATCTGATCACATCCCCTTCCTCAGTGAACCCATAAATGCACAGAAAGGTCATCAGTGATCGAGAATGTATAAACTATATCATTGTTCTCTATCCTTTTCGCGCTCAGAAAGGAATGTCTTGATTCGTCATGGTGGTTAGCAATGACGAAGTCGTTGACTTGACTTTACTCAAGTCAGCGACTGTAGAAACGATCCCTGTAAGTATAATCCTGTCTCATCACACTGTGACAGCAAAAAGATTCATGTGAATACCATTCTCGTTTATGATACTTTTGTTGTTCAGCTTTTGTCAGAAAAATTGCTGTGTCTCTTTGTTGTTGCTTTGTTGCAGGTGATGAGCCATATTCCATGTCAATGTGTTTAATCTAATTTGAACGGTTATATACCATAGACCTTCAGACTAATGCGATTTGTTAAACGTATTCAGTAATTAAACTCTCCATCAACACAAATGCAGTTCTCCCTGGTGGGTGGCTGCAGCCCAGATCTCAAACCCCTTCATATAATTCAATGGTCATACATTGGCCAAACTAAAAACTCAGTGTATCCATTCAGTACTCTTACACATCACTACATATCATATATCTTCATCTGACAAGCTAGGATAAACATACTTCAATTCATTTTAAGAATATAGTCACCTTAGTGACTCACACTGCAATGCATTCTGGGACGTAGTTCACCAGGGATCCAAACACAGGGTGCTTGACAGCAAGTACTGTATACACATTTGCTTAAGCAGATCAGTTTAATACTACGTTACAGTACTTTGGGCATAGTTTGCATTTAACCTACTTTAACTGTAACCTACTGTTGTGATTTACCAGGCATAAATCACGCCTTAGTCTCTCCCTGCTTTAACTGTACTGACTGCCTGTCATTATTTCTATATTCTTATAGTATCACTTGTAAGATTTTCTTTTGTAAACTCTGTTTACACATCGTTGTAGGGAGTTCAATGGTAGTTTTAGTGTCGGCATTTTCTACCTTCATACCTTGGCACTGTGATGGAAAGATTATGAGTTATGAATATGAGTAATTTGTGTCCTATTTTAATATAGAGTAGTTTAATGAAATGTGCTTCATGATATCTCATGTGTGTGTTTTGGTTAACTGACTGCCAGTGTCGCCAGTTGGCGACATGAGCTTGGGGGGAGCTGAGAGGGACGTACAATGGCGTATCATGTTCGTGCGTTATCTTTTTTTTTTTTAAATACTGACCTTTATTTTTAGGGGCAATGGGGAGGTCTCAAAGGCACCTCATGGTGATATTGACTCGTGTACGTCGAATGAATATCAACAGAACATAGCAATATGACATAGACACTTTTATGGATTCTCAAAGACAGTGAGAGAATGCAAATATGCAATGATTAAAACCTGCACATGTAATGAATGAAATGGTTGTCTACCACATGTGACATGCATCAAAGTGTGTGAT
This sequence comes from Gymnapogon annona, assembly GCA_029814585.1. Classification (NCBI taxonomy): domain Eukaryota; kingdom Metazoa; phylum Chordata; class Actinopteri; order Kurtiformes; family Apogonidae; genus Gymnapogon; species Gymnapogon annona. The sequence continues at coordinate 11,811,103 of JAPTHA010000001.1, forward strand.
GGTCTCATTAAAAATGGATTCACAATTTGGTGATCTCCACTGATTGTCAGTTAAGACCTGGCAGATCCTGACTGTATGTGTAGCGCTTTATGAACCTAATACAGTTCTGTGCAAATGCTGTTGCTTGTACACGTTTGAAATGAGAATACATATTTATTTCTCAGTCTCTTCTCTCTGGATGCAAAAATACACAAGAAATACACGCACGGCAAGTGAAAGACACAAAAAAATCGGAACTAATTAACAGACTAGGGTTAGTATTCAGTGTGATTTCCAAGGGGCTGAAGAAAGGTTGAGTGTAAACTAAATTCATGACAGTTTAACTTGTAGAAGATGTTTTTCATCCTGATGCCCATATTTTTAGTGCCTTGTATTTTTATTGTGTACCCTTATTGTTTTATTTTTTTATTTTTATTTTTTTCGTGCGTTATCTTTACGCACAAACTGGTTATTTAATTCCTGTCTTTAGACTATTATATTAGACTTTGCTCTGTCAACCCGTTGACTTTGTAAACTCTCTTTGCTGCAGCAAATAAACCCTAAATTGTTTTTATAAACATTTTCTCCCGTGTCTTGATAACAGGAAATTTCCATAACACCAAGAAAAGATCCCTGGACTCTGTTAAATTAATGAACACACAGAAGTTGTCTGTATGCTTCCCAGTCCATCCAATGTTTTTTGGGGGGAAATTGTCAAGAGGAGGGTGAAAGAGGAAAATGGGCACCGACCACCTGCTCCAGTATTATTCTATCCACCACAGAACCACACACTAGCACCCCATCATCCTTTTGCACCTTTTTGATATTTCTGCCACAAATGTATACATGTTGTACTGTGCATGTACATCAGCGCCTAAAAACAGGCTCACAGGGACTTCCATTATGAACTGGTGTTCCATCCGCGTGTGGTGGGCAGCACAAATGTGTCTACCAAGTGGAGTGCTGTACATTTTTCTGTTGTTATTGTCATGGTAGCAGATGTAATCAGGTGGACAAAAACATTTCCTGGAAGTGTCAATCCTGCAATGTGGCTCTGTGTCATTGTGAACAGAAACTGTCTTTACAGAGCTGTGTACACAGTAAACATTGTACACCAATGAATATATTTATAGAATTGTGTGTGTTTTGTTTGGTTATATCTCAGTTTTGCCTCTTATATTTGCATTATTTGGAATTCTTGGAATAGCTATTTGGGACTCTTGGGAATCCAGAGTTCTCTGAAAAATATTGCACATGTTTTGAAGAGTTGCAGTAATCTTCCAATGATGAACTGATAATCTTCCAGTGACTTGGAAGACTATAATTTCAAAGCATTCTGTGAAATTTAAATGAAACGTTGCATAATTCATATAACAATGTAATAACATCAGTGTGAAAGTCCTCAACAATGTGGTACTGAAAATAGTTCTGTTTGATCTGTCATGGCTTTTTAATGTATTGAGTTCATCTTTATTATACATGTTATACATCTATCGGTATTTTTTTTACAAAAATATACTAATAAAATTGTGACACTGTAGTGTTCTTTATGTTGACAAATACTTGTTGTTCAGGATGTCTACATTATGTCCACATGATTGTCAGTATTTGAGCAAACATCTGATTTACTGTTTTAGCACAAGGCGGTCATATTAATCAACCGTTTTTATTGGTTTGTAAAGTTTAGGGAAGTAAAAATAAATTATTTTTGTAATAAATTTATTGTGCAAACGAAAAGCAAAACGAAAAGCAAAACAGGAAGTTACGCCTGACGTATGGTTCAGGTTGACGTAACACGTAAATAAGTTGATCAAGCTCCTGCTACTCACTCGGAAGGTGGTTTTCTTTAGCTATAACTGTCACGTTAGTGGTGTCAAAGTCACAACTCAATTCTCACAGCAACTCATAGACATAACGCGGAATTGTTCTTTCATGCTACACAAGGGCCATGTGATTTTGTAGCGTAAACAGCGCAGAGTGAGCGGCGGTCGGACAGCACTCACACAACCAGTCGTCAAGGGGCTAAAACGGGTTAGCACCGCAGACTTCGGCGTGTTCCGCCTGTTTCACTTTCTCTCACATTTCGTCTTCGTGGGCCTTTCAGATCCAGTCACTCCACACGGCCCTCGGTTTTGCCAGAAGAGGATGAACTGGCTGTTCCCCCTGTCCAAAGGCTCCGGACCTCTTCCTCCTCTGAACAGTTTACAGCAACAAAGGCAGAGGCAGATCGAGTCACTTAAAGCCGCTCACCCCAGGTAACGTGAACGGTAAAACCCACTTGTTAAAAACCTCTTTCCCCAAACCCTTCAATATCATCTGTCAACCCTACGACACAGTTATTCCCACGAACGTGTGTTGGTCCGCTTTAGTGAAGGGACATGTGAGTCTGTTTACTTGTACAGCTGATGTTTACCTAGCTTAGCTAACCCCCTGACTAATGTTTAAGTCTGTCTAAGCCCACGAGACAGCGTCTCAAAGAGGCACAGTTTTCAATATAGCTTCATGTTTGCTTCACCTATGCCCCAAACAGAACACATAAGCGGGCCACCGATGCTACATGAAACCCACTGCTGCAATGTTTTGATTTAGTCCGCTGTTTTGCCGACATGCTAATGCTAAAGGCGCACATTAGCTAACAAGCTAGGCATGATTTGCTCTGCTCTGTTAGAACTGATCACCGAGCACTCAAGTAACAAAGGCTATTTTTAAAACCGAATGTGACTGTCCCTGTCGTGTGATCGTCGTGGTGTTTGTCACGCCACGCTGGTGCACATGTCGGTTTGAGGGGAGCTGCCTAATTAGCTACAGAGATTAAAGTATTAGCATTTGTTTACCAAGAAGATCCATCGCTTTGTCACAGTTTATATCACACAGTCAGGCGGAGGTGAGGGTGTACAATTGCCACTGAATGTCTATTGTCGAATATATTTAGACATTTTAAACACACCACAGATGTATAACATTTGTGTTATACAAGAGAAGAGAAAGAAAGATGGCGTGTACAACATTTAGTCGTGGGACGTGACGCTAAAAGTTTTTGTGACTGTCGAATTGGATGCGTGTGTGTACCCGTTTTTTGTTTCACTTATGTGGATATTAATTTTAGTCACCTATGTATTCTATTGAGATGCTACATTTGTAGTTTCACTGCTAAAATCACACATTTCTAGAAATGAAACAGATGCAAGCACATTAGTTAAATATATTAATGTGGTGGAATATAAACATAGTGCAAAATCTCAATTTTATTATAATTACCTCAGATTGCAACATTAAAACAGTTCAGCAGTAATAATACTTAGATCACAGATATCATTGTTAGTGATTTTTTTACAATATTTACAGTATTTTAAGGTTATAATTTGATCTGGAAAAATTAAGATGGTAGCTTCAGTTTTCTTGTTGACCATATTTTTTTTCACTAATTTTTCTACTTCTCACAGCAAGAATATTTGTCCAAAAATACAGATTTTTCTTGGTCAGTGATCCCAACAATAAAGGTTTTAAAATTGTTATACATGTGAGTAGCTGGGATAGTGTGTGAATGTGTATATTGTTCTAAAAAGTTTAAATATACAGTAAGCAGTCACATTTTAATTGACTGTTGAGAATCCACAGCCTGGCTGAAAGGACTGTATAACTAATTGTGACATTTCTGTTTTTTTTTACTTTTTAACAGCCTTGCAGAGATCCAAAAGGATGTGGAGTACAGGATACCATTTACAGTTAACAACTCCACCATTAGTGTTAATATGTGAGTACATTTTCACATGACGTCACATTAATATACTGTCGAATAAAACAGCAGGCTGTCTGAACAACAGACAGCCACGTGGTTTGAACTGTGCTGGGTGTCTGCAGGTCCTTAAACAGTCTTAAGTATCCTTATAAATGACAATTAGCCCTCAAATCTGCCTTTCAAAGGTCTTAAAAATGCCACAAACACAATAAACAAATTTGTAATATTTCCTTACGCTATACAGTGAAATCTTTGTGAAGACATTCAGGTATACCCGTTTGCTTGGACTTCGGTAACCTATTGGGGCAACTTTAATCATGCGAGAAACGTACATTTAATCTTAGCCAGATGAATAAACTGACATTTGCAGCATGGTTAAGAACACTTCAAGTAAACAACTATGAGAGAAAGAAAGTCAGATCGTTCAAACCATTCCAAGTTAGTTGCCAACATTCTGCTACAGAATTGTGATGTTGATATTTGTTATTTTTCAGTTCAATTTAAGATATGGACAAAACCTTTTGCGATGTGGTCACACTTTTTGCTATCTTGCAGATGAAAGGTCTTAAATTTGATTAAAGTGGCCTTAAAAAATGTCTTAATAGTCTTAAATGTAACTTTGTTAAACCTGCAGATACCCTGACTGTGGCTTCTGTTGTTGTAATGATTATTTCCACTGTACATTGGTCATCTGGTGTGGAGTCTGATCATATCTTTGTAGACCAGACAGTCTCACTGCAATGGAGGACAGGTGGTTTTGGATAGTAGAAATCTAGATTATCTTGTTGTCTATTATTTACCTAACCATCCCTTTTAATTCACTTCGCTGTAACTAGGGAAAGATTAACTTGTCAATCTTCTGCTTTCTCTAGACTGTTGCCTCCTCAGTTCCCTCAAGAGAAGCCAGTAGTTAGTGTCTACCCTCCTGTCGGTCACCATTTAGTTGACAGCAATAATGGCACATTGGTCTCAAGCACCCTCATCACTAATGTAAGTAGTTGTCCAGGAGTTGTCTAGTGCCTATTGGTCACCTTTTTTAACAGTTGTCGTGCTGCAATCTTCACATGTTGCAAAGCATCCCTGTGCATAATTTCCTCATTATGAGGGTTGCTGATTATCCTTTCATATTTGTCATTCTGCGTCTTGTAGTTTGGAATGCATTCAGATTTGGGTAAAGTCATTCAGAGTCTGCTGGATGAGTTCTGGAAAAGTCCTCCTGCCCTGATGTCATCTGGCACCACAGGGTTTCCATAGTGAGTCTCATCCTTGAAATACAGTGTTTAAAAAAATGTGTCCTTTGGACTTATAATGTATCACACAATGGAAGCTAGTACACATCTACATGTATAAGCCACGCGGTCCTAATGGTCCACATCTTAGTTTAGTACGATTGTTTGAATTTTAGTATTGAGGTGCTTTCGAATCTACCTCATTTGATACAGGCTTTTAGACGTTATAGTTTCACGTGAACTAAAATTACATGTCTGAACCCGACCCCACAGATGCAAACACACACCCACACATTTTTTTTGGTCGAAATCATGTTGAAGGTTTTGAACTTTCTGACCATTTACAAATACAAAATTACTAGCAACACTTGCATCACTGACTGAGTATTGTACTGTATCCACATCAGGAGCTTCACCCAGAATGTTAGTGTACTTTCATGAAAAAAGGCCAATTTTACAAGACATTTAAAACTGGAATGATACACGTGTTATGTTTTTAGTCAGTTAATGACTTTTCTCTGTCTTACACTACACCAGTATGTACAAGCCGTCAGGCATCCCTCCTTACCCAGCCCAGGGTTTCCATTATGGCCCTCGCCATGTGGGTCCCAGTCAGACTCCACCCCCTGCTCCGTCTCCAGCTCCTATCCCTCACCCAGGTGTCGACAGTGCTCACGGGCTTCCTCGAGCTCCAGTCCCATATGGACTCATCACTGACCTCCCACTACCTGTTCCTACAGGAGACTCACAGGTAACCACCCCAATTTACCAACACACCCAACCACCCCTGTTTTACATGGGGCACAATAGCAATGGCTCTAACAAAGGAATATTAAGTGATAACTGAATGATTATACAGGGACGGCAGATTACTTTACTAATGTCACCCATTCCTACCATTGTGTGTTTCAGGCTGGACTGAATGGACACATGTACAAGATGCCCGAAATCCCAGAGTCTTTTCCTGAACTCTGTGAAAAGAAGTAAAGTTTTTAGTTTCCTTTCACTATCAAACATCCATATGTGAACACTGAACAGGTTTTATTTTGTGTTGAAATGTAGAGAATGTTCTCTTCTCTGAAGTACAATTTTTTATACATATTGTATTTGTTTATTTGATTGGGACAATGTGTGTTAATAAATACTCAGGATCAAAAAAACATTAGATTGTGTAAAAATGTCAAATTTAGCTGGTAGTTCTTTTTCATCTGAAGTCATCAACACTGAATAGACAGACTAAACATACAAACAAAACAATACCAAGTTTACCAACAACACATTGTTAATACAATCATTACAAGATAAAACTGTCATGAAGAAGAGCTATTGAGATAGAATTTAGGGCTCTTGTACTCTAATTATTGTCTGTTTTTCCTGTCGTACTCTAGTTTTACCCAGTTGTCAGACATGTCTGAAAACGAAGATGTGCTGCTTGAATTCTTTGTAACTTTGCCACAACTCAAACAAGTCACCAGTGATAAAGAAGCGTTGGTTAACAGTATTATTGACATGGCCAGTAAGTATCTAGACATACCTGTTTCTCAAAGCCAGTGATAAACACAATGCTTTAATTGATTTTACATTGATTTTCATTACAATTTCTGTATATTTTGCTCATTTGCAGAGAAGAACCTTCAGATGGAACCACAGCTGGAGGGGAAAAGACAGGAAATGCTCTACAAGGTTAGTCATCACATCATTAAACACACTCTTTGAACCCATTTTAATAGACTAGACTTTTTTATTTGCTTTTGTATTTTCTGCTTTTGGTTATGAGATGTTTTATGGCTTTTATTATTTTTTAAATTTGTTTTCTATTCTGTCCTCTTTACTATCTGACATTTCACCTTCTTGTGTTTTATCCTAAAGTATTTTAATTTAATTTGAACTGATATTTAAAGAAGATACATGTCCACCACATGGGAAATAAACCCGTTCAGGTTACTGTGTCACTGATTTGTGGTTCTTGTCTGCTGTGACAGTATGAACAGCTGACTCAGATGAAGTCAGCTTTTGAGACAAAGATGCAGAGACAGCATGAACTCAGTGAGGTAAGGCCTTTACACTTATAGCACACACACACACACACAACACAGGAATCAATCACATGTGATTATCAACTACTGAAACTAGATTTCCTTCAGTAATTCAACACCAGAGAGTTAGAGGTGAGCTTGAACTATGAAGTACTCCAAATGTCTACCAAATGTCTGTGCATATTGTTGTCTCAGAGTTGCAGTTTAAGTACTCTTCAAGCTCGATTGAAAGTAGCCGCTCACCAGGCTGAGGAGGAATCAGAGGAGACAGCGGAAAACTTCCTAGAAGGACGCACTGACATAGATGAATTCCTTACAAGCTTTATGGAGAAAAGAACGGTGAGGGGCCTGACGTGCAGTACTAGTGTGACCATCAATGGCATATTTGGTGTGATTTTTTTTTTAATGACTTAACTATAAAGGAGATGTTGTGCTCTTCTATAGATTTGTCACAGCAGAAGGGCCAAAGAGGAAAAGTTGCAACAGTCTATCAACACACACGGACAGTTTCCAACCAGCCACTAGAACACAAGGTACAACATGGAAACACACCAGATAACACCCAGACAATCCCAATGAAGGGGAGATGATGAAAATCAAGATGGATGTCAAAATAGTCCAGCTTCAGGAGCTGCCGTGTGGCAGAGTCTCGACTCTTGGACTATGTAGTGGATTCCCAACAGTGATTTGTAAATACAGCTGTCACACATTTCATTATCGAAAAACGCATCAAAACAAACTGACCAGAAAGTTAATGATATTATAACAAATTAGTCTGCTGAAATGTACATCAGAAGACGTACATCACCTTTGGAAAAACTATTTTTTTAATGTCCTTTTTATGGTGAATACAGAAGAGTGGAGTTATAACCTGCACTGGTGCACGGTTGAGCTTCACCTTTGGGGAGCTTTTGTGTCTTTCGTCATTACAGACTCTGAAGATGAACCTCAGATGGCAGTTCAATGACACGTCGTCATCTGTTAATTGTACTCTTCCTTCTGTGTTTTTCTGTCTTCAGGTTTGGTATTTTCTCAGCCAACTGCTGCCAACTAAAAGGTTTAACATGATTGAGGGGATGAAAAGCACACCGAGTCAACAAGAAAACATTGGAAGATAAAGGAGGGAACTGTAGGCTAAAGACAGAAGCCCGCAGTGCCCAGATCCGGACTAAAAACCTACTTTTAAGAGTGATTGTTTGAGTGCAGGCTTGAGAAGTGATTGGGTTACCAATGGATGCCAAATGGCAATTTCAGTTACGCTACTAAGATTGAAGACACTGTGGATAAATTCAGTTGCACATGCAGTTTGTCCAGTTATCAATTGACAGAAAATGACAGACACGTTTTGTTTTTTCTTTTCTTTCTGAGCTATATTTCACCTTGATTATTAAGAACAGCATCTACTTCGAGTCAGGGTGGTTAAATCAAAGTCATTTGGACAACCATAAATATAGCTTAGAACAGTATTCAGAACCTCACATTTTCCATGCAGTAAACAAGCATTGCCGTAAAGTTACTGTTACATTGCTGAAGTTTAATTTATCAGTAAAAAAGCAAGGACAGGACTTTGTCAGAGAGACATTCACCTTGGGTGTCAAGATCAGGCTGGACGTGTGATCTGTAGTTGGTTCTTCTTTCATATGATGAATTTGTCCCCCTTAAAGGGTAGGATATGTTTGATTGTTCAAAGAAAAAACAGTCTGTTTTGCTGACCTTTAAACAAAGCTGTGAACTCCAGCGACTATCAGTGTGTTTGCATATTGATCTCTAATTCGATTACAAAATGAAGGCAGTACTTCGTTTATCCAGCAACTGAGTTCTGTGTACGGTTTCATAAGAATCTAGTACTTATTTTCAGTCATGACTCTGCTGCTCATGTAAGAGATGTCTTTAACTGAACTGAATGGTCATTAACTGAAGAAACTGTCTTCTCATTGTCTTTATTATTTGCCGTTAACCAGCAGACTCTGGGTATATGGAAATCAGAGTACTCTGAATGTTTTCATCACTCTAACAATAATACTTTGTTTTTACAGTAATTGAGTTATTTGTGTATATGTGAACATACTGATTTAGCTTTACAATGTTTTAAGGTTGAAATTTTTCCTCAACCATCGAAAGACATGGGAAAATGCTGAGGAGTATTAGGATAAATGCTGCAGTAAAAGTCTACAATATTGGATACTGTATTTAAATAATGTTAATAATAGGCTATATTGTAATCAAAGACCGACAGACACCTTGTATCATATGTTCTTATTTAATTTGTTAGAGTAATAAAGCATTTAGAATAAATGGCACTTGTTTTGGGTGTTTGTTTGAACAGTCGCTAAGCTTTAAACGTGCCACCAGGTGGCATCTCTACAACCAGCATTAGTGAATGAACAACAATGGTAGGATTATTCCAACAGATACCTATGACAAATAAAAAAAAATACTATTCCATAACAAAACACTGAACAAGGCAACAATAAACGTGATTCCATTATGTATTTTGCAGCTAATTCTTTTACACCAGATTTTATCAGTCAATGTCTTACGAGTAAGATCCCTCCAGATTAGTAATGTGAGTAACTAATAAAAATTAAGTAAAAAAAAATGTTGGTTGGCTGTAGTTTCCAAGATACACTCTTCAATCAAAACGTAACATTTTGAGAATTAGTGAAAGAATTTATTTTACTCAAGCAATGTCTACATTATAGAATACATCGATTTGACAGGTTATTTCTTGTGGAAGATTTATGAATCTATTGAATAAATATACATAAAACAACATATATGAAATAACACTTCATCATATACTTTAGCATCAGCTAACCAGCACTTTTGTTATTTCCCCCCAGTTAAGAAATTAGGTTAATAAATTAGACCAGGTAGGTTTAAGGACAACATAAAGCATGCAAGCTTATATTGCAAATTTAGTCTGTGAATAAGATCATTTTTAAATACAAAAAAAAATCACGTTCTTTATGGTCCTTTCTTCGGCCATTAAAATTCTGCTTGATCGCCACCTTTACATTGAAAATATAAGATAACAGCACTTATTCATGTGATAAATTCTGACACTTTTTCTAATTCAATTTCTAGGACAGAAATTTTCAATAGTGCAGACACCAACATGAAAATGCCGGTGCGACCTTGTTTGGTGTAATTCTCCTGTGGGACAGCAGGTGGCGGCGAGGCGGCTCTAGGGTGAAACTGCAAAGCGGAAGTAAGCGAAGAAGACGGAAACCACGGAAAGCGCGAATAAGAGCAACACTGCCGGTAATGTGACGGACAGATAATATGATCTTTTCTGCAAATTAGTGAGTAGTAACTTATTTAGAAGCAGTGGTTTGGAGTTTAAAAGTCAACTGAGTCTAAAGATTGCCTCAGACTGAAGTAAGTGTCAGGATTAAACCCCGAACTCAATGCTTCGACACACAAATATCTGCATTTAGTCGAATTCCTCCTCAGCAGGTTTCTTCGTTGAATGGCATAGGAATACAATTTTGACGAATGACACAATTGTTAAAAGTGAAGGCGTGATAATTTATGTCAGAATCTTGTAGTTGCTGTCAACGGCCGCATTGTGGTTAAGTCAGCCACCAGTGAATTACACGTGCGTCGTTTATTTTATGATTATGGTAATGAGCGAGTGCACCTTTCTGCAACGGAAGCACAAAGCAGATGACTAAAATTGTTTTAGGGTCACTTCGAATTTGCTACGGAATAGTACCGTTTTCACACAAGTTTTCCGCATGTTTCTTTTCAAACTGAACGTTTCTTACAAACTATGCTGTAGTTTACGTTACAAGTACAGCTAACTATGAAAAGTCTAAAACATACTCACTGTTTCGACTGACTTCAAAATCAAAACTTCCCGAAATAAATTAAAGCATTTTCTTTTGAGTTTTCCAATAAGTACATCGAGAAACTGGAATATTTGTCAAGAGCACTTCATACACTACTAGCCCACAAATTATGAAGTACTATTACTGTGTACTCGTAGAGTCATTGTACTCCACTATGGGAACGTAATGCTGCCTTCAAATCTAGTGACGGGGTGGCTCTCAGGTCAGCAAGAAATCTGAACCGGGGCATCAGGGTGTCATCATCAAACGTGCCTATGGTCAGAAGATCCCAGGATTCTTTCATGACCCTGAACTGCTTGGCCAGAGCTCACCACATATACTCTGACCCCACCCACCCCCGTCATGGACTGTTCTCTCTGTTGGCGTCTGGCAGAAGGTTGCACTGCATCTGCTGTAGAACTGCCAGGTTCAGTGACAGCTTCTTCCCCCAAGCCATCAGACTATTAAACTGTACTTGACTTTACATGCAATGTTTACACTGTTTATAGTACTGTTTACATTGAGTAATATTGCACTGTCCATCTTATTTATTCCTTATTATATTCACTGTATGTTTTGTCACCCTTGCACTGCAGCCACTCATCGCTTTGGTCACTTGAGTAATTTTGCACTTTTGTATTTTTTTTCCCATATTTATACTGTGTTGTCAGTTGCCAATCTACAACATTTTGGCCAATCTATGACATTTCGTTGCCAGATTCACTGTGTGTGTCTGTGTGATGACAATAAAGGAAGTCTATCTAAAATCCCCTTCAGGCTACAAAATTGTCTTTCTTTCGTCTAAAATGTGCAAAAGATAAAATGAAAAAAAAAAATAAAAATTCCAATACGTACCTCGTGAAACTGGAATTCATGGTAAGAGTACTTCATATACTAGCAGTTGACAAAAACCTTTTTTGTCTGAAATGGTCTAAAAGGGACATCAGATAAGTAGAAGTACACAGTAAAGGTACTTCATAGTACATGTGTGCTAATTACATATGAAGTATTCATTTCATATATGCCTGATTCACAAAGTGCTTATTGGTAAAAATTGATTTTATTTGTCTTTGAATCTTGTCTTGTGCTCAATTTTAGATAAAAACAAACTGTTTTGTTCCTGAAGGGGATTTTGGAATACAATTACTCCATTAAAACTACGCTGTAAAAGTACTGCGTATTTTGTGTGCTAGTAGTATGTGAAGTACTCATGCCAAATATTCCAGTTTTACAAGATGTTTATCGGAATTTTGTATTTTGCACAAGTTCAGTTGTGGAGAAAAAAGACAGTTTTGTTGCCTGAAGGGGATTTTGGAGTACAATTACTCCAAGTAAAAGTAGTTCATAGTGTGTATGCTGATAGTATATCAAGTACTCTCACAAATTTGACCAGATTCACAAGGTTCTTGTAGGAAAAATGAAGAGAAAAGGCTTTAATTTATTTTGGGAAGGGCATTTATTTTGAGAGCAATCGAAACAGGAAGTCTCTTTAGATTGTGTTTATGGTTAGCTGTTTGTGTTCTGTAAACTGCAGCATAATTCGTAAGAAGTGTTAATTTTGAGAAGAACCACACTGAAAACTGAATCAGCCCTATCATGTGACAGTCCGATCCTGTACCAAGTTTGAAGTAGCCTCATAACCGCTCTAACCATCTTGCGCGTCTGTCAGATCACTGAGTGTAATTATCTGACAAATAATGCACATGTAATTCACGCGCACCTCGCTTGACCAGAAAGAGAAGAATCACAATCACAATTTGCGTACCACACACTGAAGGCCATTTTAATAAACTGCAATTTCAACTGGATTTTTAAACCAAGAAACAGGAACAAGTCCTGTTTATCTTTGTTAACTAGGATACACCAATTCTCTGCTACTCTCTTTCCCTTAGCTGAGTGTAGTTGATCTGGTCTTTGTAAGTATTTGTGTAAGTGAACTACTCACAAAGAAGTGTAATACAGTTTACTGTTTTGCTTTGGCTGCAAAGATCAAACTTCACCATTGCACTTTTTGTACTTTTGCTTAGTCTCTTTATGTCTACAGACCTAACACTGGTTGGCATTTATTTATGAACCCCTCCTCTGGGCCGTGTCAATGTTACATTTGCACAAGTGTATATTAAAACCAAAAGCAATATGGTCACACTCTCAGAACGTCCTACAAATGGTGTGTCCTAAAGTTAGGACAGAATTTGATCAAACACATTTTTTTATGAGCCGCTCCTTCTTTCCTCCTCCTTCCTTCTCTTTCTTCCTTTACAGAAGACCCCGAAACTTTAAGAACTGATTACTTTGGGAGTATTTATATGTCTAGAAATACTGACAGGAGAAATAATTGCAGATATTGTGATTTTTTTAGTCACTGAAATTATTCTTGAAGCTGTCCTTTATTATTCTTCATATGCAAAAAAGGAGTAGTCAGTTTGTTGCAGTTATTTTCATTGACACATGTATACATTAGTGTGGTTGTTGACAAAGACGAGCAGTTTTATAGATTAAAAGGTTTGATGCCTTTATGTTTGTATTTATTGTATTTGTCTTGTGTTTATGTTTTGTATTTTCAAGATTCTATTCTGTCATGTGCACTTGCTATAAAGCAGTTCCTAACCTGTATTTTTAGACTGCATAACCCAGATTGTCTTTTCAGAGCTATGACCACAGTACAAATATTGTTTTGAATCTATTAAGCAGACACACCTCACATGTTAATCACTATATTAATGACAGGTATATAAATGTGAAGAAAACTGTGAATTATCTTTACACACTGTTTGTATATGGCATGATTTTTGTTGTTTTACTCATTACTGCATATATTCATTATAATATGGATGAAATCTTATAAAATTCATTATTCTCGATCATAGGTCATGTCACAACAGATGGGAAACAGCCATCGAAGGTTTCTCCAGAATATGATGGCCTGTGGAATTGTGGATGAACAAGATGCAAAAACACTATATCAGCACTGTTGCCAAACGCACAACAGTAAGGTGTTTTCTCTACTTACCCAAACAGTTTGAGGATCATAACAGGCAGCTATTGGAAATCTTTATCAAAATTTTATACAGATATATTTTTTAAAAAACTCCAAAGCCTAAAGAGTTAATATGAATATGAGCACGCTAACAATAACAAACTGTCTATATCATTGTGTTCAGCACAGTGCATCCCAGACAAATTGGATGATTTCATTGGTACCATCAACTCGAAGCTCCAGCCCATGTTCATGCAGATTAGAAAAGGGATGTCTGAAGACAATGGTCATCAACACTATGCCTTAGTAAGTTTGAATTTAGACTTGTGTCTTGATTCGACGCTAACGTTAAGCCACAATGTGGTGTTTTTAACACTTAATCCTTTCATTTCCACCCTGTGTAGGTGAACATGGCTGAGACAGACGTCACCAGAATGTCATCAGATTACACTGATGCTGAACTGGAGCTGTTCAGGAAAATTGTGAGTGGAAAAAACTGTCTGTGGACACATGAATCCAATGTACTTTCCGTAATGTGCTTTGTAATGTACATTATGGAACGGCTGGACCAGAACAACAAACCACATTCATTAATGTTTACAGCTGACATATTCTTTTTTTAAATATAATTTTATTTGTATTTTTCATTAGACAACATTATAGCCACATTCATACACCACAAGACCACACACACCCTATCCACAATGGCAGGGTCAGAGACAATTACAGTGAACAAGACCCCAAGATACTTAAACTCCTCCACTTGGGGAAAGGACTTCCCACCGACCCGGAGAGGGCACACCACTTTTCTCCGGTCAAGAACCATGCCCTCGGATTTGGAGGTGCTGATCCTCATCCCAGCAGCGTCACACTCAGCTGCGAACCGCCCCAGTGCATGCTGAAGG
>JAPTHA010000001.1:11827557-11851967 GCA_029814585.1 Gymnapogon annona
GTCAGTGTTGACAATCAATCAGTACTGACCAACAGTGCTGATTGAATTCGAGATTATTTATTATTTGAATTCAACGTGCAACCCCTCAAATCTGCCCCTCGACTGAAACTATTTCCTTTTGGAATTGTTCAGAATTTGGGAGAATACACTTTGTCCACGAGATGTATCATTGAAATGGAGCCATACATCCGCACAATGTACCAAGACCAGGTGAAAGTGTGCCACATCTGTCATAACATCGCTTTCCAGGTGAAGAACCATTCCACTGTTCAGTTAGTATCTTATTTCATGTTATCCATGTCTGAATAAACACCTGCATGCAAACACTAACAAATGAAAAAGGTCAGTATTAACAATCACATACTGACAGAAACTTCAAGAAACGTGCACATATTTTATTTACGTACTTATTTCTTAAATTGTTTAAAGTTGAGGACGTTTTTATTGTTACAGGTCATAATTCTTACAAATTACAATTACTTCCTAATAGCGATTTGCATCTGATAGACAGAAATGCAAAGAATTAAAGACCAATCACATCAATACCAGCAAATTTGACTAATATATACACAGGTGACTGTTTTGGGGTTTTTTTGCCTAAGACCTTATCTTGTGCTGTGTCATTTTATAATTCCTATTATCCCGATATTTCTTTTTGTCCCAGTGCCAAATCTGTGTGAATCCTACGTGTGGCATAAAAATACACAACCCGTGCGTGAGCCGATATTTTAAAGGGCGTACAGAGCCACAGTGTCCAGCATGTGATCAGTTTTGGCCACAGTAACACCCAGGTATTTATGTTTGTCTGCGTATGTCTAAGACCTACTGTACCAACATGTTACACCTATAGATTGGGATGCATTTTAAAGGTCAGTTTTGTTTAACAGCTGCTAGTATGGGAAGCTCCGCCCTGAGACAAAGTACAGTATTAGCTTATTTACTGTTTAAGACCCCATCTACGTGGCAACATTTGTGGTATTTTTCTTTTGAAGATACTTAATAATGTACGTGTTGTTCACAGAAATATCTGCATCCAGATGGAAATGTGAAAATGGCATAAAGGTGTTATACGTTTGCCTCACCTATATATGAAACAGAACCACAGACGAATGCAGTGGGCATGTGCATGAGGGCCTTTTTATCTGTTTGTGTGTCTGCTGGTCATGGAGTTAATATACTGTGACCAGGGTTGATTGGAATAATCCTGCACCTGCAGCACAAATACAACCCTGTAATCTGACATTATTGGGCTGTCATTGTCAGGATTTTTCGTACTGGGACCCGTTTTCCAAAAATACTGTTTCAGGGTTAGACAACCTTAGTGTTGCCAGTGGATAGGCTATCATTGTTACATCTATGCATACAAACTCCAAGTATATTGGAATAAAAAAAAAACAGCCATGTCTTGTATATTGTAATAATTATTTGTTGTGCTCATTACAGACATTCAACAGCTCCAGTCTCAGTCCACAGGACGGGATTCACCAAATCTGCTTTTGTTTTATGGTTAACTAAATTATTTAATATTTTTTCAAATGTTTGTAATAAAGATGTTCAATGTACACATTAATGTGCACTACTGTTGTTGTTTGTAACAATGTTGGGATTTAAAGTGTGGAAGTGAATCTTTATGACCAAAATCAGGGGAATTGAATTCCATAATTTGCAAACATAAATGTCTACGACCAACATCATTTGTCGGTGGCGTCTAAAAGTCACTACAAAACTAGCTCTGTATTAAGGTGTGATTTGAAGTCAATAACATATTGAAGTGAAACTTAACAGCAGCAAACCCCTTTTTCCATCCCGTCCATTTAACATTTGATATTAGTAATAACATCCCATCAGCAGAGGATGAAGCGCTAGTTGCTGAGTGACCAGTTGTTCCTGATCAGATCAGATGGCGGTGCGTTGTTGCAATCTAACTGAACATGAACCGGCCCAGTGCAGTGTCACACACCGGACCTGTTGATCTGAACTGAAGGCTTACCGTCGTATCTGCGGCAGCTCATGTGTCTGACAGTCCTCAGTGCACCGCGAGTGAGGAAGGAAGCACTCACCCAGCCCGCGGAGAGGCGAGAGACGAGGCACCGGACGGACACTAGGTGGCGCCGTTGATTAATCAGCAAACTGGCAATTCTAAAACCTGACAAAACTTGACAGTTAAAGATTTATACCACCAGTCACTTAGTTCATATTTTATATATATGCCCAACTTTAAATTGATGTTTTAGGTTGAAAAGCAAAATTTACAAGCAAAATGTTTACTTTTTAAACATTCATTTTCACTCTAAATATGCAAATAAGTGTCATTGGGAGGATGCATGTATTTCCCTAAAAAATATTAAAAGTTACAAATAAGTGTTGGTGAGCAAATACACACTCACATAAACACATTTCGTTTCACCTGGTATATTTCTTCCATACATTGCAGCCCTAATTCATTCTCATCTTAATTATATTGAGACGGCCTCTCTCTCTCGTTCCCTGACAACAAACTTAGTGCAGGCCAGCAGTCTGCTGCTCACACTGAGAGGATGACACACCTCTCTCCTAACAGAGGAACACGGTGAGGATCCACTTTGATGCCGGTCCCCCTGCAAAGGAAAGGTCAAAATAATAAATGTAGGCCCAATTGATGGGTTGATGGGGGTGGGGGTTCAGTGCTGATTTTTGGATGAGTGCTCCCCTTAAGGTATAATGAATTCATACAGTCAGGCATGACCAAAGAGAAGAACAGCATGAGTCTGCCTTCATGAAAAGGTTGATCTAGACGAGCCAGGTCCTTCTTCCCACTCATTTTCCAGCTTTCTTTTACTGTTCCCGCTCCTTGTGTCTGCAATGCAAACTTTGTATTTGTTTAAAAGATGACGGCCCCCCTGACCCTCACCTCTGTATTACCTCCCCCTTAGTGAAATGACCAACCAAAATAACATGCACCACCTCAGCAACTCTTAACAGTTCCTCCAAAAATAAAACAAAAAATGTTTTTTAATTATATCACAGAAGTAAACACACGAGAATACTTAAGATCAGTAGGCCATGAGACATATGGGTCAAAGGGAATCTAACTTTATTGTGTCTCTTTGACCTTGTGTCCATTATTATGAAACAGTTTGCAGCCCCGAAATTCTCGTAATTTTAGCAATGTTAAAAGAAAGGAGACACACAATGACTATTTACATATAATTACATTTATAAAAGGAAGAACTAAGATGAATAAAGCATCAACAGCAAAATCCTTTTTGATGCCTAATGTTGGAAGATAATTCGTTTATTATTGTTGAGTTTCCACTTTGCATTTAATGCATCTTATTCACTGTAAACTGTTTACTTGTGTGGAAAAAATGCAATATGGAGTCCAAAAAGACGATCAAATGGAAACTGTCTACTGGCACAAGTACCACAAATGTAAGAAAAAACAAATCCCCAAAGTTCTGCTGTCGGTAAATGTATATAGAAGCCTTTAATACTTCTGCTAGTTATGTATTTTTTCTGTATTAAGAAAGATGAATGAAACATTTAAACTTTTACGTAAAACGCAATTTAAAACATACTGAAGTAAAAGTGTATACGTGTAATTAGAATATGCTAAAAACAAAGTATTCGTTATGCAGAATGAATTATTGGATTTTGTGTTCTTCCATTTTAATCGGTAAAAAAAAGTTGATGGAAAAGTATTTCAATAGTTCATCCATTTAAAAAGTATATTAGCATAACAGTACAGAATACAATAGAATATTCATATGGTTTTTATATCGGAACAAAAAGTAGGTTAAATGCAGGTGTAAATATAAAAAAATCATTTAATACTACAATGATATGAAATAACATTAAAACAGAGACTTTGAAAAAGGTCAATTAAAATTGTACTAAAGGAAAAAAACCCCACTGGGGTAGTTTTACATAGTTACCCAATTTCGTTACAATCTCGAGTGTAATGACAACAAAGTCTATTCTATTCCATCAGAGTAAAAACATTTAATAAGACTTAAAAAAAATAAAGAACTGTACACGTTAGGTGCACAGTTTGAGTTGATTATGTTTTAATCTGCTTTCATATCGATTTGCATATTAATTTCCCATGAGCCTTAAACAGAATCCTGTTGCAAATTGCGCGGACTTTGTTGTCTGTGAGCAGCTGCACGCGGATGACAAACACGCGTGATGATCGCGGAGACGATTCGGTTTTCCCACTAACGAAACGCCATTTCCTGATCGGCCGCGGTAGGATGCGCATTCACACGGAGCTGCCAGTTTCCTCAAGAGCACGGAGCCGCTCCGGGCTGAATTACATGCGCAGTCCTGCCGTGAATCATACATCACCACGACAACCGGCTTTCCCACCGAGTCCGCGACGGCGTCAGTGAGCTCCGGCACCGTCCGCAGGCGACAAGAAGAGCACCGCGCACAGTAAGTTTTAATGCTGTTTCCATGTTTGGATTCTTGGTGCATCTGTAACGGATTCTCTCTCTGTCGGTTCAAATGAGATACCGGAGCTGCGTAGACGAACGATTGAGCGGTTGTTCCGTGGCTCGGGTGGTTTAATGCAGGTATTTGAAACAAGTGTTTGCTTCAAGCGAATGGATACTGTTCGGCCCGTGTCACGTGACTGATGCATTGCAACTAATGTGATTGTACCCCTTTTTCGTTGAACTTTATAGGAAACAGGTGGATGTTGCTGATCAGATGGTAGAAGACACAATAAGGCTCTGCGTGATTTATGACACTGAGGCAGAACTGTTGTTTTTATCAGCTGTTTCTGTGCCATGCGTGCAGCTCTGGTACTCTTTCTTCCTGTTTCTTCTGTATATCTGACTGGAATGGTTCAGACACGCATAACCTCTGAACCCTGAAGAACTTGACACAAACTCACCGCGTTCACACACCTCCTCATA
This sequence comes from Gymnapogon annona, assembly GCA_029814585.1. Taxonomy (NCBI): domain Eukaryota; kingdom Metazoa; phylum Chordata; class Actinopteri; order Kurtiformes; family Apogonidae; genus Gymnapogon; species Gymnapogon annona. The sequence continues at coordinate 11,832,456 of JAPTHA010000001.1, forward strand.
GCACCTTTCTCCCTCTACTTCTCACACACGCACGTCACATCCTGCTTGGTTATTATTAAAATGTGCTCAGACATTGACATCCCCCTGATTGGCAGGTTTATGTCATTTAACCATTAGTTGTACATTTGGAACTATTTGCAGCTCTTTCGTTTGTTGGATTTGTCAGAGAGGTAGTGGTGAGTGTTTGACAGCTACATTCAGCTCATTTGATAATCCCACATGGGTATGATTCATCATATCCACACTTTGATCCAACTGCGTGGAGAGAAAAGAGTACCGCGAACAGATAACCACTGAAAACACCCATGTTGGACACAAGTATCATCTATCTTATGCATCTTCTTGCTGCGTAGCTAATTTTAGACATCAGATGGAAAAAAAAATGTGTTTAAATATTTGGCGGAGTACTTCATGGTTCTATGTCAAAGTATTGAAATGTGATTTTAGTTTGTCTTTTTTGCAAAGTGTTTAATATGAATTACTTAATTTTATTTCGGTCTTTGATTTACATATAGATGATTATGGCATTTGTAAAAAAAAAAAAAAATCTAATATAACTGTCCTGGAGCAGAAATACTGCAGTGCTTTGCTTCCTGGTGTGTATATTCTCCTCCTCTTCTTCATCATAATCACCATCATCATCACTGTGAGTCACTGGCCAGATGGAGGAAGGTGTTGTGTTGCGATGTATGAATGGAATCAGCGACTCCTCACCTCTTCTCTGTGTTTAGATGACTATTTTGAAAAAGAGAGAGAGAGAAAAGTAGAGCCGAGACACAAAATGGCAGATGTAAAGAGAATTACAAAACACATGTACTCCAAACTTTTCATAAAATGGGTAAAAAAAACAGCCTTTCTTAATGAAAGCACTCAGTTATGGACTCAGTGATATGTTGATGCCTGAAACGTTCACTGAATCTTATGCTTCCATACAGTTTGTCAAAAATCGATGTGATGTTTATGTAAAAGTCCATTACAGCTGCATGTGAGTTTAATGGGATGATTAGAAATGCACAAATGCAGGAAAAAATGCAGAAGAGACATAAAGAAACACACTCAGATCCAGTTGATTGGGGAGGCAGACAAACAGTTTTTCATTGTTCCTGTAATAGTAATGATGATGTTGTATTCTGTTATATTCTGAAGTCAGTTACACGGAAATGTTTTGTAACGTAATCCCCTCATGGATGAATGTATTCTTCATGTGTTCAGTTGTGTTTTGTCACGTAGGAATTCTTTGTTCATTTGTCAGCAGCTGTAAGGTCAAGTGCTTTGATAGTGTGTGTGTATATCTTGTTCTTTTCCCTGCTCTCCCTTCCCTCTCGTCGCTCTTCTAGCTACAAGCTGCAGCTATTGTCACACATGCCCACGCTGTGCTTTGAGCTCTGTGCTTGTGATTTCCCGATCCATACAGGTGTTTTCAGGCAGCCGAGTAGCCATGGTGAAGCTGGGCAGTAATCTGTCTGATAAGCTGGAGAAGCCGCCGTCTGCAGATGACGGCTTTGATAACATACCCCTCATCACACCCTTGGAGGTCAACCAGCTCCAGAAACCGTTTCAAGACAAGGTAGGTATTTGGTTTTGTTCCAGACACAACTGCCTGTGTTGTGTTTTGTGTTTTTAAGTTGCACAACAACCACAAAAGCAACAGATTGTGAGTTAAGATTCATGTGGGTGTGCTCACCTTCTCCAGCACTGAGGCTGCTGCGTTTCTGTTCTCCGGGTTAAGACATTGGCATCATGCTACACAATCAGAAATTGTCTTTTAATGCATGATGCAGAATTCTAAATAGCATTCTTTGTTGGAGGGATACGTTCAGGAGCACAGGATGGTCCACAGGCAGATGAGATGGTGGTGAATCATTACCATAAAAACACTAAGTGACTCTACAATTTCTTCCCACAGCCTCGATTGAAAGTATCTGTGTTTGCAAGCAATTCTTATGCATTTTTAGTGATGAAAATATTTAGTTTTTTTAGTGGGTGCAGGCTGATGGAACAATAGGAATGACTGCACCCATCAAGCATGATGTACGGAACAACAAAGAGGTAATGACAGTGCATTGTTTCCGCTGCAGGTCATTGTCAAGACGTCTATGCAGTACCAGATGCAGCAGAAGAATAGCAGGCTGTATGTCCCTAGTATCAAGAAGCTCAACATTAACTTATACAGCGATGTTTCAGAGAAGGCCAAGGTACGACACGAAACACAGTTATCCATAATGTTAGGAAAGCAACAAAACAAAATCAAAGAATTAACCCCAACAGACTTTATTCCTCTGATGTAAAAGCGTCACTGTTGTCCAAAAATGATCAGATGGAAACTGTCACACATTTGTGTTGGCTGACGTGTGACTTCATTACCATGAATTCAACCACTGTGGTTTATTGAGAGTCAATCCCACGTGCAGTTTTTCCTGCTTCTACACCACATTTGCATTTATGTGTGAAAAAATTTTTCAACAAAAGTGCTGTTTACTCACTTCAAATGACAGCTGTTTTGCTCAACAAAACAGTCTCTTTTTTTTACTATTTTTGACCGTTTCCATGTGCAGGCACAATAGATAAATCGGACAATACTGAAAGGACATGTCTATTGAATTTTTTAAGGTGATGTATTTTCAACCCTGGTCCTCGAGGCACACTGTCCTACACGTTTTTAGATGTTTCCCTCGTCCATCACAGCTGGATGTCATGACGTCATTATCAGGTTTCTGCAGAGCTTAATGGTGAGCTAATCACTAATTGAACCAGGTGTGATAGAACAGGGAAACATCAAAAACATGCAGCACAGTGTTCCTCGAGGACCGGGGTCCAAAAACCCTGGTGTAGATAATGGTGTTGTTTCCCAGGTCACTGGGCTGATCCTGATCACGCTGGCCTTCCTGACCAGCCTGCTCCTCCTGCTGATGTACAAAGCCATGTGGTACGACCAGCTTACCTGTCCAGAAGGATTTGTTCTCAAGGTATTTACCACAAACACACCGTTGCAATTTCTTTCAGTGATGATACACTTGCATTAATTTCTTGGAAACTCATATTTACTCTGACCTGAACCTGAGTCTTTACCTCAAAATGTAACGATGTATCCTGCACGTCGCCACCTCTATTTAACTGATCACACAGGTAAGATCCTATCCATTGGAGAATTATTGCAGTAATGGTTGAGCTGCAAATTAACTTTCACTGATGCAATGAGTAGCATTGCACTTCTGAACCATTTATTTTATTACAAGACAGTGTCAGTAACAGTTGTAGTGAGGACAGTGAGTCACCAATCTCAGGTCCAAAGTCTGTAATGTTCAATGTGGTCTAGAGGGTCTGTGAGGTCCACCTCAGCATGGGCAGTGAATCTAACTGCTTTGTTAGGTACATGCAGTAATGGTAGTGGGTAAGGTGAAGTTTATTTGTGTAGCACAATTCATACACAACGGCAACTCAAAGTGTTTTAAAAGAAAAATCAAACCTAAATCATTTCAAACATAACATTATTACAGACATCAATTAAAAACATAAATACAAAGATTGCAGAAGAAATGCTTTAAGAAATACTTTAAGAAATGCTTTAAGTGCTACTAATGTAAGTACTGATGTTCAAAGGGTTAATGTGAATGTTGACAGGTGTCTAGATCAGCACTTATGTCCTAAAATACATATTCCATTGTTTTATGCTTAGTTTTTTTTTGCCACTTAAGAGCAAGAAAACTACTTTATTGACTTTGATTGTCTACATGAGAATACAAAACGGAAGAAAATTTTCACAAAATTAATAAAATCTTGTGTCCTCCACACTAGAGTTGAGATTTTGAATCTCAGACGATGTCTTCCATAGTAACTCTGCAAAGGGTTAAACATTCACCAGTTTGATAGAGAGCGTGAAGATTGGACAGTGTTTCATTGGAAAAAAGGTCATGTAGTCTGATGAGTCCATTTTGACTCTGCTCCAGGGCCTTCAAGTGATTACCCATCATGCCCAGTGCTTACAGCACAAGCCTGTGGGGGCAGTCTTATGATCTGGGTTTGAGTCAATTGTTCAGGTCTTGTTTTAGTAACATTTTCTGTCCATAAATTGAGGTCAGCTGAACCTGAATGACCAGGTGTGAACATCAGACGCTCACAGGTGTATTCCAAGATGACAATTACGACTGCTCACCAAAATCAAATTATCGGAGCTGAGAACACATGAGACATCATTGGCACACAAAGTCCAGACCAGAATCCCAGTCAGAATCTTTGGGCTGTGATGGAGACTTTGCACAGCAGTCTGACCCTCACATTATCAGTACAAGCTGTGATTAATGTTATGCCCTTATGTCCCTTTTATGGACGAGTGGTGTATGTTATGTATATTATTAATGGTGCTCCAGGTCCTCCCTGTGGAGAAAAATGTGCACATGAGCATATTTACAAATTATGCTGCATGCTAGTGGGAATTTCCTGAGTGAACTATGACGACACGGAGTATAATGATGAATATTTCACATACGTGTGCTACAAATGGGAACTATTGCTAATAAGATATTCACATATTTTGGATCATCTCTATATGAGCAGAACTGGTTGGGATTACTTTTCCCAGCATGGCTGCAGCTGATGACAGTCCATCAGGAGTAACACTGTGCCAGTTATAAAGGTGGTGCTTTGGGACATATGTCTTTTGAAGTGATTATGGAAGTTTGGTCCTCATGAAGATGTTTGACTACACACTTGAGCCGGTTTTAGATGCTACAAATACATCAAAACAACCCAAATACAATTAAATAATTTTTCCAGAATTTAGTAGCTTGTGGAGATACGAGGGTGAATCTTTCCCTCACACCCAGTCCTACCTGAGGATTATCCAGCCTGAAGTGAGACTACGACACCCTCTCAAAGGATACTTTAAAAGTCATGCGGCTCCTTTGGTGATTTGTCTCTCAGTACAGCCTTACATCCGTGACTTCAGGAGGATTCTGGGCACACTGGAGCTGGGGATCCAAACTCATTATATCTGAAAGACACCTTGGAGGCACTGTGTTCTGAGGCGGTGCTGCCACGCATGTTAGTTAAAGAGGCTGATGCACCTTCTCACTCCTGCAGACAGTGGAGTGAGAGGGAGCATCAGAGCTCTCTTTCTGTTCAGGCAGTGATGGGGACGTCTGCCTGTGAATTGAAGGGGTCTTTAATTAGGGCTGAGCGTGACTAAACTGTGATTAAAGGCTTAACAGTAAGGGGGAACCAATAGAGGGAAAGGGGGGGCACCTTCCAGCAAGGCTTTTGAAGTTTTTGCTGGTAACCGTTACTTTCAGCATTTTTTTCCCCTTCTAATGTGTTGCTGGAGACATAAAAACAGGAGTGAGGGTGGAGGCTGGCGTAGTCTCTGCTGTGCTTTTCAGACATCTGATTTGTCGCTGTGAAGGAAGAATAGGTAGTGAATCATCTGAAGGGAAATCCTCAGCCTAAAGACTGATCTCAGTCACCGCTTCTGATAATAGAGAGTTTGACTGAAGTGTCAGTGGATCAGTAGATGAGCTGCTTGGTGTTTTGGACGAGTGGTTCTTAATTTCTGGGCTCAGCCATGACTCAGAACCAGCCTCTCAGTGCTGTCATTTGTTAAAGCTGTCCATGTGAATAAGGGATGACTTAGAACGTGTGTCTTCCATGCTTATCATGGATCTGGCATCTTAGTTTATGGTTTTTTAGATGGTTTAATTTGTTCCGTATCAGTGCTTCTACTGTAGTTATTAGTCTTTTTTTATTTGTGGACTTAAAATTAACTAACTCCCGCTTGTTGATTATCATTGATGGAAAATGTCTAAATAATGTTTTAAATGAAAAGGAAAAACTGTTTTGAAATGCAGTTAAAACAGATGCAGTGATTTCCAAATGCCATAATGTTTAAATTCAGAAAATGTACAACTTTGCATAAAAATAAAAAACAAACTAATCTGTCAAATTACTAATTTAATAGCCACCACACACACTTTGTCCTATATGCACCAAGTCTGGAAAATATGCTTTTTTGTGTAGAAGTGAATGAAAAATATAAGTAATGATGCAAGAAAAGACATTTCATGAGCCCAGAAAAACTATCCTGTTTCAAAGACAATATGTAAAGAGTTTAGTCATCTTATAGTATGAAGGAAAATCTGAAACTCACCCATAAAACAACAATTAATCTCTGTTGATCACAAAGCCCTAATTATGCATCTGAGAGACATGAATACAATGTTGTCAGACACACAGTGGAGCAAAAGGTACAATATTGAAAAGTACAATAGTGAGAAGTACAGTATTTGCCTCAGATGTAGCGGAGTAGAAGTGTCACGCTGCATTAAATGTAAATACTCTACTGCAGTATTTGATTGACATGTGGGTAAATCCTGTTGCTTCCAACAGCAGAAACACTGCACCCCTGCAGCTCTGGAGATGGTCTACACCGAGCAGCAGCAGCAGCAGCCCAACCCCGCCATCCACAGCAGCACCAACCTCGCTGTGTTCCCTGGCCGGGACCACCTTAATCAGGTGAAGAAGACTGAGCCTGAGATGCCATCGCCATGGTTACCAGTCATCAGAGCTCTGAAGAAGGCTGAGATTGCCAAACATGATGGAGATCCCCCCAAACGTGTGTTGGAGGGGGAGGAATGAAAGGGGCTGATGGAAACGCAGGTGTTAGAAGAGAAAATAATGAGGAGGAGGAGGTACAGTAGTGTTGGGGAGCTAGTGTGGATTATTTTTTCTCTCTGAGGTTTGGTGTGTGGGTGTAGATTTGTCTTTCTTTTTTCCTCGGACAGACCATTGCAGTAAATCTCTTGCATGTACTGCTGCACCAAATCCTGAAAGGGTTCTCAATATCAATCAGTCAATACAATGTTAATTATATAACGTCAAATCATAACAAAAGTTCTCACGACATTTCAGACTCTTAATATACCAGTTCACAGACGCAATCCTCCGCAGTCACGTCTGCTGACATTTTCAGTCAACAATGCAAATGACAGGTTCACGCAATTTAAATTCTGTTTATAGCTAAAGCAAGTTAATAAGTAACAGTGGTAGAGTGTGTGTGTGTGTGTGTGTGTGTGTGCGCATGTCGGGTAAGTTATTGTGGTTGGAAGGCAGGAATGTTATTAAGGTTTTGCAGAATGTGCCTGACTTTTACAGTGTTACTGAGTCATGACCAAACTCCATCTGCATTCTGTCTGCGCTCACACTCATCCATGTACACATTACACATTGTAATTGCTCACATACTGTACACGTGTCTGCATATCTGCGTCTGTGAGCGGTGGGTTCAGCTCGCACACGCGTCTCTGTTCTCGCCTTGAGAGAGTCAGATGTGAGAGGAGAGAAGGTGAGGTGAGAGAGTGAGAAAAGAAGATAAGTTTTAATGAGACTACAGCGAGTGTTTCCTAATCGCCCTGTCTGTTATCTTGCTGTCTACCCATTAAGTTTTGAGAAAAGAGTGTATGAAATCATCTGTGAACATGTGCGACGTTAAACAAGGGAATATAATGAACTGTTTTCATTGGTCAAGGTGACTCTCAATCAAATGATATTCACCTAAGGATGAAAATCTCTTTTTAGCGTGTATACATTGATGTGTAAAAACAAAGGAGAGTTTCTTTAAGTAAAGAACTGAAAGGCGTGCAGATAAGACTACCTATGTAACCTGATTCGTGTAAAAACTAAAAAAAACTTTCAATGTGTTATTACAAAGAATTTCCATTTCTATGATGCTACGTGTAGTTTTGTCACTAAATGTTGCAGTGAGGATTCTGTAAGTCCCTGTAAAAGAACATGTACAGTATTAATGAGGTGCGTAATCCTTCATGAATGTATGAAGTAGATGTATTCATCAGTCACGCTGTAGATAAAATAATATTATACCAAACTGCGTCAAATCTCTTGTCTTTTCGTCTTTTTATTCAATTGACCTGTCATGTTTCTTTGTTAATCTTTACTGTCTCTCACATATGCTTCATGTCTATTAATCCCTCTATATAGTTATATCAAGTTATTTGTAGACTCAAAAATGTGAGATTCCCTTTTCTTTTTCAACCTACAGGCCTGTCAATGGAGGTTGATCATGTTTTTTTAGAAATTATCTGCCTCAGATTAAATGTCTTAAATCTCAAATGCCTTCGTAACATGAATGTGAAAACAAATTACATAAATGCTAATTGGCTGTTTTCAATTGTTGCACATATTTATATTAGCTTATGCACATGTATACAGTAGATTTAAGAATGAAAACAACCTTGAGTGCCCTGAAAGGCGCCCAACAAATTAAATTTATTATCATTATTAACTCGATGTTCAGTGCAAACATTCATTTTGAGTAAAACACACTCTTTCCTTAATTGTCAGAATTGGACATTTTGACCCAAAACGGTATGTTAGAAACTAAAGCCAACCAGGATTTTGATGAACTTTTTCTTCAATAGTGACTTGGTAAAGATACCCTACTTTTATTCTGAAGCCACCTCACCTGTAGACCAGTGTTATGAGTTTTGATGAGTCTTGACTGAATCATCTTTTCCCTTTTTCTTGCTCATTTTGTTAAATGGCATCTTATTTTGGAACATCTCTTAATTTTTGAGTAGGATGAGTGAGAGATCACAGCACAGCTTGTTCTCCGTGTCCGAGTGCCAAACGTTTCTCTCACGCCCATCTGCTGTGATGTCACTCACTCAACAGAAATAAATGACTCAAGTTTGTGATTTTTGTGATTCACGGCAGGATTTGGGATTTGCATTCATTGTCGTGTTAAAGGTTTCAGTTTTGGTGGTTGGGTTTAGCAGCTGTTCGTCTTCTGCTGGAAATTTAGTCCTGTTGCACTTCACAACATTCACATATTGATTCCATTATTTAACCCTATATATGTGTAATATATATCTGTAATTTTTAAAATTTATATTGTTCAAGCAGCTTTAACCCTTTCATGTAAGGAATGATCAAAATTCAGGATTTCTTTGTGACCGTGACATTAAGACTCATTCATACAAGAGAAAACAAACTAGCTGTCAACTGTAGTGACCACTATGCATAAAAGGGTTTAAATGATAATTTACCTATATTTTCAGCGATCATTAATATCACTAAACAACATTTCCATGCCACAAATTCACCATTTCTACTTTTTGAGAAATATTTTCTATACATTGCATTACAAAAAAAGAGAAAAAAAAAAGCACCTAATCCTGAATTACCAGCCGACAAAAGTGACTGTACAGCTTCTTTTGCACTTTGCTGTCCGGAGATGATCAGCATGAATAGAATCCAAAATATGACTCCTACCGTCCCCTCAAACTTTAGTTTAGCAATTCAAAGCCAAGCCACATCCTCTGCCTCGCTGCCTTGAGTCTGTCTGCATCTCATTTACACTCACATATTTTCACACCATCGCTCTGAACCCAAGAGAAATGTGGCTCACAGTCTGTGTCTTCAATTCACTTGTTAGAAGTGCATGTACGACTAAGAAATAATGACAAATGTGTGAGTGTATACACGTGTAGCCTTTGTGTCGGCTGAGTTGTGTGTTTATTCCCTGGTGTGTGTATGTGTGTGAACGTATGAGCCCCAGCTTGTTAATTCAATCTCCATTACACCCTGTTTGGCCTGTATAGAGCTCTTTTTCTCCTCACTGTTCCAGGGTGACATACTTTAAATGTTGTTGGCCCAGGGCATGGAACTAAATAAAGTGCTAAAAAATATTTACTAGGGCATTTACAGATCCTACTCTTGGACAAGGCAGAGCATGTTCTGCCAGAAAGGCTTAGATTCACGGCCAGGGGAAAATCACGTAAAATCAGTGGAGTAGTCACGTAAAGGCCGCCAGCTCTATTTTCCTGCTTTATAGCATCAACAGATCTGAACAGTAAAATAGCAGGTTGGCTTTTTAATTTGTCCTGACCACTTGGAGTCCCCCTGCATTCCTGCTGAAGACTGTGAAACAGGCCATGCCAAGAGTTATTTAGCCTTTAACATCCCCCCGAATCAAATTCCTCCGATGCCTGATGTCACTCAAATGAAATGGAGGAAGAAGACCAGGCATGTTGCGATGTAACTGTCCTTATGTCGTCTGTGCTAAAGTGGCAAAATTACTCACATTGTACATTTGCATAAAATGCTGTGATAGAATCTAGTAGAAATCAGAAGAACAGAATCATGCATTTACTCCAGTGAAAGTGAAAAATTGCAGACTCTACAATGTATACGCTGGCCTTTAATGGGCACTTCTAAACTATAGGTGTGCAATGCTGAATATATATATATATTTATATATATTACACAAAAAAACAATAGTGAAAATAATGGCTTAGTTTCAGTACAATATAACTATTTCCTTTCAGTCTCAATGTTGTAACAGGTTTTACATTATTGTTGCACCAATAAACTCACTAACAGATTATTTACTTCTATTTACTACTTACATTAGAGGTGATGTTGTGAAGATGAATGAGTAATGAAGTGAAGGCAGAGAGTGATTCAATAAAGGAATGAGCGGGTATTTGTGTTAAAGTGTTGGAAATCAAATTGAAAAAATAAAGTACATATTCACAAAAACTCTGGGTTGAGGTTTATGTTCCACTGCTCACACCCAAAATAAAATGTTTTAAAGCATCACAAAATGATTCATTTATTTCTTGGGAAATAAAGTCCCTCCTCCTCTTCCTCCATCCCCAGGTAATACATGATGATAATGATGAGTCTCGTACTGAAATGAGTGTTGATGTAGCTTCTAGGAAATCATGATACAGTCCATTAGTAAAGAAAGCAACCATTTTACTTTCAGAAGTTGTAGTTTCTACTCACCAGTGAAAAATATAACCATCTCTATGTTGCATGCTACTAATTACTATCATTGTGTGCATATCATTATTAATATATTAATATATATTAATATAATTATCATACACATTATGTGAAGCTTCACTTTTTTATTTAATGCTCAACTTGTCATCAAGTCGATTCAGTTTTATCCCCCAGAGGTTTCCCTCTGACTGCACTACTGATTATCACACACTCCTGTACACTTCTCTTTGTAGCAGTGACAATAAAGCGTTAATAAATACTTGAGTAAAGAACAAATGCCTGAAAACTAATTAGATACAGTGGTACAGTATTTGTATTGCTGTTGTATGGACCATTATACTGCAGTCCCTTGTGAAGCAGCATCAGCATGGAAAAAATGTAAAACCTAATTAAATTACAGTGAAATATGGTGTAGATTGTCAAAAACAATCAAGAGGAAGGCACTCTTAAAGTCAAAGTTGGAAAGGAGAGCAGAAGTGAAAAGGGGGATGAAGAAGAAAGAAGGAACAGATGAGAGGCAGCCAGGCCTGGGAAGAGAAGGTGGGGGGTGAGCGTTTGAGCAGAAGAAGAGGAGGCGGCGGAGGCCAAGAGGCCTGGAGGTGGTGGTGGAGGAGTAGGAGTTGGGGGAGTGAATCCAGGCTGACCCCTGTGTCTGTGTGTGTTGTTGTGTGTCTCAGTGGGTTTCCTCTGCCCTGGCGCCAGCTGGAAATGCCTCCGCTAAGCAGAGGCAGTACACACATCATCCTCCATTCACCCCCGTTCAGTCCCCTTTGATGAGAGTAACACTAGACATACACAGCGTGCCTCACAGATCCTATCGAGCTGCTGTTTAAAGGGCGGGAGCGGGAGCTGGGGCAGCTGATCATAACTTATCGAGTGTTCAGACGTACTGTCATCCAGGTCCGTTGCCCGCAGAGCAAATAAAAAAGAGCACAATTGAAGAGGTTTTGGAACTGGAGTGATGTTGCTGTTACAGTGTTTGAGAGGGGGGGGGTTCTTGAGGTACACTGCCACCTAGGGGTCATCTCCCATGGATGCAGAATGGAATGTGAAACCACTTTATGCTTGTTTAAAAAAAAAAAAGAAAGACTATTACTCTCTATTATTACCCGCTATCGACTATTACCCACTTGACAAACTGCGTTTGACATAGATTCTGTTTTCTTAAAATAATGAGAAACCCACGAAGAACAGCAGAAGCTCTCCTTTCACAACCTGCACCGTGTTGACATACCTGCTATCAGATTTGTCACAGTTGCTCATTGAAGTCGATCTTCATGATGGTCCTTTTCCAATGACTCAACAGCCATGAAATTAGTCATTAGTTTGTTATGTTGCTCCTCGTGCAACAAAGACCGCGCCAGTAAACAATTATCTGACCAACACAGTGCTGGTAAAGGCCCAAAGCTGCAGCCCAGACATGCCGTGAGGGAGAAAAACAGCCCATTTTGCTTAGCTACGCTTCAGTTTGCTTTGTTCTAACCATTACTGAACCGAAATATTGTCATTACTCATAAACCAAATCATTTTACGACATCCTGCAATTAAACTTTAAGCTAATAGGTTAACAAGACAAATGGAGTATGAATGCTGAGAGTTGGTTTCTATTAGTGATGGCATTGGTGGGAGAAATGCACTGTTTTATGCTCTGCACACATACACACACACACACACACACACACACACACGCACACACAAAAACAAATATCGGGAACAGATTGGTTTGATTTAGATGTTGTGGTCTCTGCCTGGTGAAGCCACAGACAGACGGAGTAGACCAGAGTGAGTGAACTCCAGTTCAGCCCAAGCCCCGCTGTCTCTGCGAGGCTTCAAGTTGAAACCATCCAAATTAGGTTTAATCTTTGTTTTGCTTCACCAATTATCGACCTGCAAAAGTACATGACAAATGGGGATGAATGAGCTTTAGAATGGACCCGGTTGAGAGGAAGGTCACTGTATGATTCATGCTTATCTACTGATTCCATGACTGCGTGGACATAGCGCTGCGTGAATGATCATCAAGTGCTCATCTGCAGCAAAAAGAGAGACATAATAGTTAGAGATGTAAAACCAACACTCAAACCACCGTCGGTTAAGTACACGCAACGTGTTTTTCAATTAAAATTATTTCTAAACATAAGTCAGGAAAGACCTCTGGTAAAGTGGATGGACTGTTGTGTTCCTCCTGTAATTACTAGATAGTGTTTCATAATATTACACCGTGCTAAGTGCTCATGAGCTGAGCATTACATATGTTATATTTGGAATTATACTGAAGATGATGTACCTTTACTACTTCATCCATCCATCCATTTTCCACCGGTTATCCAGAGCCGGGTCGCGGGGGCAGCAGTCTAAGCCGGGAGGCCCAGACCTCCCTCTACCTAGACACTTCCTCCAGTTCTTCCAGAGGGACCCCAAGGTGTTCCCAAGCCAGCCGACACACATAGTCCCTCCAGCGTATCCTGGGTCTGCCCTGGGGCCTCCTCCCCGATGGACATGTCCGGAACACCTCCCTAGGGAGGTGTCGTGGGGGCATTCGAAACAGATGCCCGAGCCACCTCAGCTGAATCCTTTCGATGTGGAGGACTAGCGACTACACTCCGAGCTCCCCCCTGGTGACCGAGCTCCTCACTCTATCTTTAAGGGTGCGCCTGGCCACGCTGCAGAGGAAACTCATTTCGGCCGCTTGTATCCGGGATCTTGTCCTTTCGGTCATGACCCAAAGTTCATGACCATAGGTGAGGGTAGGAACGTCGATCGACCAGTATATTGAGAGTCTTGACTTTCGACTCTGCTCCCTCTTCACCACGACGGAGAGATACAGCGACTGCATCACTGCAGATGCTGCACCGATTCGCCTGCCAATCTCACGCTCCATTTTCCCCCCACTCCTGAACAAGACTCTGAGATACTTAACCTCCTCCACTTGGGGAAAGGACTCCCCGCCAACTTGGAGAGGGCTAAGTACCTTTCTCTCATCGAGAGCCATTGCCTCAGATTTTGAGGTGCTGATACCCATCCCAGCAGCATCACACTCAGCTCTGAACCTCCCCAGTGCATGCTGAAGGTCCAGGTCTGACGGAGCCAACAGGACCACATCATTTGCAAAAATCAGAGATGAGATCCTGAGGTCCCCAAACCGGACCCCCTCCAGCACCTGGCTGCAACTAAAAATTCTGTCTATGTAAGTAATGAACAGAACCAGTGACAAAGGGCAGCCCTGCCGGAGTCTGACACGCATGGGAACGAGTCCGACTTACTGCTGGAAACGCGAACCAAGCTCCTTAGCAAAGGGCCCCGGACCCCATACTCCTGGAGCACCCCCCACAGGATGCCTGGGGAGGCACGGTCAAACGCCTTCTCCAGATCCACAAAACACATGTGGACTGGTTGTGCGAACACCCATGAACCCTCGAGCACCCTGTGGTGAGTATAGAGCTGGTACAGTGTTCCGTGACCAGGACAAAACCCACATTGTTCCTCCTGTATATTCGAGGTTCGACTAACGGCCGGATTTTCCTCTCCAGTACCCTGGAATAGACTTTCCCAGAGAGACTGAGGAGTGTGATCCCCAATAATTGGAGCACACCCTCCGAACCCCCTTCTTAAAAAGAGGGACCCTCACCCTAGTCTGCCAGCCCAGAAGCACTGTGCCCGACCGCCACGTGATGTTACAGAGACGTATCAGCCACGACAGTCCCTGCACATCCAGAGACTTGAGGTACTCGGGGCGGATCTCATCCACACCCAGTGCCTTGCCACCAAGGAGCTTTCCAACCATCTCAGTGACTTCAGCTTGGATAATGCATGAGTCCACCTCCGAGAAACCAGCCTCTGCTTCCTCAGTGGAAGAAGTGATGGCAGGATTGAGGAGATCCTCAAAGTATTCCTTCCACCGCCCAACGACATCCCCAGTTGAGGTCAGCAGATCCCCGCTTCCACCATAAATGGTGTTGGTGGAGCACTGCTTCCCCCTCCTGAGGTCCTGGACAGCTTGTAGAATTTCTTCGGGGCCAACCGGTAATCCTTCTCCATGGTATCTCCGAACTCCTCCCAAGCCCGAGTTTTTTCCTCCGTCACTGCCTTGGCCGCAGCACGCCTGTCCTACAGGTACCCATCAACTGCCTTGGGAGTCCTATGGGCCAATAATGCCTATATGACTCCTTCTTCAGTTTGACCCTTACTTCCAGTGTCCACTACCGGGTTCGGGGATTTCTGCCACGACAGGCACCTGAAACCCTGTGGCCACAGCTCCGAGTAGCAGCTTCGACAATGGAGGTGGAGAACATGGCCCAATTGGACTCAAGCCTCGTCTCCAGCCTCCCCCGGGATCTATGAGAAGTTCTCCCCGATGTGGGAGTTAAAGACTACATGAACAGGGGATTCAGCAAGACGTTCCCACAGACCCTCACAACACGTTTGGGCCTGCCGAGTCTCTCCAGCTTCTTCCCCAGCCAGCTCATCCAACTCACCACCAGGTAGTGATCGGTCGACAGCTCAGCCCCTCTCTTCACCTGAGTGTCCAAGACACACGGCTGGAGATCAGCTGACATGACTACAAAGTCAATCTTTGACCTCCGGCCAGGAGTGTCCTGGTGCCATGTGCACTTGTGGACACTCCTGGGCTCGAATATGGTGTTCGTTATGGATAAGCCGGGACTAGCACTGAACTGCCTTTTGTCTGACCTGTCACCCAGAACCTGTTTGCCTTGGGTGACCCTGCTGGGGGGCATGAAGCCCCCGACAACATCGCTCCTGGGATCATCCGGGTAACCTGTCTTAATTTTACTAAAATGTCTTTGTTGTACCTTTGCTTTTTGTACATTTTTGGGGTTTGTAATCATCATCCTATTTCCTCTTTGAGTGTGTTTATAAACAGGTGTCTCATGGGAATATGTGCCTACGATGTCGCCTGGACATGAGATCACGTAATAAAGCTGAACTGACCATGAAAACTTCAGTTCTGTGTATGAATCAGTCATTTACTTCACTACGCCACAAAACGTCGGCACTGATTGTTTGCGTTCCTCTCACCCTACTCATATAAAGTTAGTTCAGAAATCCCTCTGATCTAATCATTTTTGAGTTGATTATTTACACTCCAGTATTGGATTCATGCCACTGTGATAAACACAGTGTATTTTAAACAAACAATGAACAAAAACAAAACACTTCTGAGGCCTGTATAGAATTTTGATATGAAACACTTAAACAAAAGATATCATCCTAAAAATCACTTCTGTCAAGACTAAGATTTCTCCACAGTATATTATAATCACCTTTCACTCCCTTTGTTTTTCAAATCCTGAAAGGCAACATTTCC
Organism: Gymnapogon annona; assembly: GCA_029814585.1. Taxonomy (NCBI): domain Eukaryota; kingdom Metazoa; phylum Chordata; class Actinopteri; order Kurtiformes; family Apogonidae; genus Gymnapogon; species Gymnapogon annona. The sequence goes on from JAPTHA010000001.1 coordinate 11,848,579, forward strand.
AGTTAAATTTGAAAGAATGGATGGATGTGGATTTGTTTTTCCTGACCTCGACCTTTGATGTAAAACAGGAAGAACTCAACCACTGACATCAGAAACTCACACAAAATAAACCTTGGGTGAGACAAACCAACAAGCAGTAAAACGTCTCAAAAAACATGGCAGGAAATATAAATAATAACAGCAGCCAAACGCAGAGTCATTTATATCTAGACCTGTTGGCAGTGAACACAATACAAACAGAGGATCACGACTCCATGCAAAGGCTATGATCTCCTTTTCAGAACAGAACAATCAATTACATACTGGATATTACACATGTAAATTAGGTCAGACTTAATTCTATTCGTATTTTCATGTTCCATGAGACTTTTTGTTTTTCTTCATGTACACTACTGTTTTCAGAACTGCTTCGATATATACATTCACAACAGAAGGAAAAGAGTAAACTGGATTCTTCTACTTGAATAAAACTTGAATAAAAATCTGAATGACTTGTACTTAAAGAATGGCAGAACAATTATGATGATATTTAACAGAAGTCTAATTATGGTTGTGGTATGGTTGTAGTTAAGTTATACTTTAACTTGTTGTTGCTGCTCATGTTCATAACACATGAAAGTCTCTGCATCTGCTGCGAACATCATCCACATTGTCCACTTGAAACTATTATCCGTCCACATATTTACACCGCTTTATCTTTTTTGTGTTATTGTGTCGGCAGAAATATTTTTGCAAAAGTGGACAAAATGCACCCTTTTAAGCATGAATTCTGATAACCTACTTCGTAATTTCTTGTCAATTATGACATCAGTACTCAGTCATATAAAAGAAAACAACTTTAAAATATCTATCCACTGTGGTGTTCACTGTGTATGAAAGGGTTAATAAAAATAAAACAGAGGAAGAAAATTATTGTTTATTTATCTGTCTCTTATGTGTTGTGAAATATTAAAAATGCCTAAGGCAGACAAATACATTCATTAATAATCTTGACTGTTTTAACAGACTGATGTGAAATGAATACTTTTCTATATAAATTTGTGTTATAGGCTTTAATAAACTTTGTTTTAAAATCTAAATGTATCTTGACTCTATACATAAACAGGAAGTGTGGTACAAGTTTGTGAACTGTAATGCACAATTGAAAAACAGCTTATTTAACCTGTTGGTGGTTTAATTGTTGCTGTATTCCTGTACTAATCACCTGATCATGAGGATCAAGCTGCATCCGTTGACAACTTTAATTAACACTGAAACCAAACATCATCTGGTTTGTTGGTTGATTTTAAGAGTCTGTCACACTCTGTAAAGCCGCGCCTACTGCACATCTGCTCTGTATTTTCATTATTATGTCTGATCAAGGCAAGAAAGTAGCACAGATATGTTTCTGCAGGATTAAGTGTAATTGCAGCTGCTGACATTCACAATCCTTCAGTGGGGCCACTCCTGACCTGTTACCAACCAAGCCCAGCGTCAGTGTCCCCACTGAAACCCAGTTAAAACTGACACAAACCCCTCCACTCACTGACACTGTCCAGTGTCAGTGAGTGGACACTGTCCATTCATCTCTTGATAAAATAGCATTAAGGTTCTTCTCATTTGAAATGAAAATGTCACTGTCCATTTGAGGAGGCGTTTCAGTCGGTTACAGGACAGAAGTCAAATTTTTATCCAGTCATAAGGTGTACTCGCGATAAAACAAGGATGCTCGTAAGAATCACCCTGTAACTTGTGCCGTAGGTATTAAAAAAAAAATCCAAAAATGAAAAGATGTCAAGTCATGGGTTCTTTTTCCTTACAGTGGCCTAATTCCTGACATGCTTTCACCCCTCACTTCATCTAACAGTGGTCGTAACTGAGGAAGAAATAAAGAAATACTTTCAAGAAAAAGCAGTAAATTTGGAAATGACGATGAACAACTGTCAACAAATAATGACAGTTGGTATTAAAAACCAAAGCGACCCTCTCGCCACAAGTCTCTCTCTAGGGGCAAGAGGGAAGCCAAGAATAAATTGCCTGTCTGTAGTCATTTAAATGCAACATCTAGCTGTGATTTATGCGAAGGCAGAAAAGCATTATGAGAAAACATTTTCCAAGTGCAACAGCTTGCAGCAATTTACATTATATGGGGGGAAAACCGCTGAAACAAATATTTGACTGGCCTCCATAATGAAATGGATATATTTATACACATTCAATTGAGTCAAAGGCTGTGTAACGAATGTATGGCTTCACCAAAGACCTTTCTGTGTTCCTGGAGTAAACATTTTACTGATGCTACAGGGGCCCAGAATGAAAGTTATTAGAACCACAATCCTCCCAGCGGGACAAGAGATACCAAGATAATCGACATCAAGACGGAGAAGATCTACTAGAGGGAAATCAGCGCTGTGTTTGTATGTTTCAAAAGGAGACTCTGAGATGAACAAATTTGATTTCAATTTGACTCAGTTAAAATAAGGAAAAGCTGAAGCTGATTTGCCTTTGCTGTTTTAGTCATTATTCTGACTGTTATTCATGAATCTCCAATGAAGGGGAAAGGAAATATTAGTATTTGAGGTCAATACTATTCCAATATTGAAATACTATGATCATTATATTATATATATCATGATATTGTGTGCAACAGCGGCATTTAAAAAAACAGAATATGAGTGCATACTACAACTACTATCAATAATAATAATTATTAATGTGTATTCAATATAATTATAACAATTTATATAGATTTAAATTCACATCTCATAAGCACATCTGGGCCTTAACTTTATTTAGTATAAGCAGGACTCTGCTGGATCTGTATGGCAAGTAAAACTGTACAAGTACACTTTTAGAAGCTTATGAAATATCTTCTAAGGAACATAGGTCATAAACCCTTGAATATGACAACCCCACTTATTGAAATGAGTTGAGAAATGTTGTGGTGGTTTCTATCTCAGTTACCTCGTGTGTGTTTAACAAAGCCATGATGCTTCATTACCGTGACATAAGAGGCATAGAAATGATCAATATGGTATCAAGGAATATTAGTCTATCTGTGTGTTCCATTGTCTATACTGCCATACTATTTAATATGTCTCTTTACTGATTCATAGTATGTCAGACTCAGGTTACCAACAGTACCAGGGTGTCCTTATATCCAGTCACATTTTATAGTACTACACTATATCTAGCTATTCCAACCAACAATGCATATGTAACCCGTGTGACATTAAAACTGCATTGTATTCGATGGGAAAACAGACTATTCTCACGCTGGGTTACTTTTCAGGACTTTTTTTATTCTGTCAAACAGAATGTGCAAATGATAATGTGAGCTCTGTTCAGGTCGTGTTTTGCTCTCTCTCTCTGGCCATGCAAACACTGCTCTGCTTATATCAATATACATG
>JAPTHA010000001.1:11858965-11876764 GCA_029814585.1 Gymnapogon annona
GTGTGTGTGTGTGTGTGTGTGTGTGTGTGTGTGTGTGTGTGTGTGTGTGTGTGTGTGTGTGTGTGTGTGTGCACATGGGGGTATTACTACCATAGCACTGTCATTTGGCCCTGCTGATACTGCAGAAAAGCGTCTGGGTCACAGAGTCAGTTGGCACCAGAGCTTAATGGGCCTGGCCTCAGTGTGTGTGTGTGTGTGTGTGTGTGAGTGTCTCCCAGGCCCCCCAGCTCTGCCCCATCCACAATGAGCCATGCTCTGAAACGTGGAGCCGCATGATGACAGGCCGATCGGCAAGACACAATGCGCTGTAATTTGTGAGGGGCCATGCTGCGAGAGGAATGATGGGTAATTAAGAGGAAGACACTGAGAGACACGGCGGGGGCTCGGTGACAGGCGACAGGCCATTGGCTGTGTGTACCGACAAGCCAACAAACCCGTCTGTGGTTCTCCTGTGACAGCCCAGTGCCCTGCTCCATGTCACACACACACACACACACTGACCAACTCCACGCCACATACAGTCCCTAAATGTGTCTGTTTGGATCCTGAAAGTAAGTAAATGTGCATGTGTATTTACACAATGTGTCTGTTTGATCACTTCCAGATAGTTGTAAAGTTTTAATATTAATTTTTCTCCTTTTTTTTACTTCCTGCATTTAGATCTTTTATTTCATCTAGGTTGCAGTTTACATTTAGCAGCAGAACTATTATGTTTGTCTTGACACACTTCATAAGTTTTGCTTTTGTTTTGCTGCTTTTACACAATAGCCCTAATTTCAACATGTACTGATGAGAAGATAATAAGATAAACAAAAATAAAAAGAGCATACTATAAATATAACAAGATAAATTATATAAGACAGCAAAGACTTAAGACAGAGATCAGAGAATGAATGTTTTTTGTCATGATTGTTCTCAGACCACAATCCAGACCAGATCATTTTCAAAATAAAGGTATTTATTTTTATGTTCACACAGAACTTACACTGTACACTTAACAATCCGACTATTGTGGACTCTAATTAACAAAAAGCGCCGTAGGAAAAAACACAGGATTTAACTTTATATACACTTAACCAAAAAGCCCACAACGGGAAAATCATAAATCCAATAATATAAATCTAAATCACTCCAAGGAGGAAAACAGTCTTTAGAAACAGAAATTAAAAAAATCTATCCAAAACCAAAATCGCTCCAACAATTTGGAAATATTCAGATCAAAGATTCAACTCTATAACATACAAGACCAAACTAGGTTCTACACTCACACAGGGTTTCTCACAGACAAGAACAAGACAAGGTGTAGACACGACGCGTAAAGCTCAACGATCTCACGAAGGACTGAGGACAAGACACTGACTTGTCAAGGGAAGGACTCACCCAGGTGACACACATTGGGAATTGATTATTGATGAGACAACAGGTGGGAATGGGCGCTGGGAGTGAAGCTAGATGACACACCAGGAGACAGACGCAGGACAGGAAATGAATCCCACAAAGTAAAAGTACCGGAAACCCAAAAACATGGCTTGACACCCCTGTATCCTAATAGTAGTAACCCTTCACATTCTGTTGTTGACACTGAGTGATTTGCATATTGTGCAGAAGTTAACATTTATTACTTAGTTTGCTTTACTTTATTTTAGAATTGTTTACTCGTTGGTACACCTGGGTGACAGGCTCCGAAAAGTAAGTTAATCTTATTATTAACGAATGTGAATAGTAAGGTATTGTGGGTAGAATTGCATGGCACCGAACCCACAGCGGCAGTGGTGCCAGCGCGGACACCACCGGTGTCGGCATGTTGGTGGTGTCGGCATGTTGGTGGTGCTGGCGCCGTCACCAGTAGTGACGGTGGCATCTGCGGTGTTGGCGCAGACACCAGGTCCTTTGTCAGTTCCTTTTGTTTCTGTTTTTAGTTTACTGAGTAAACTAATATAATTCTGTTGTAGTTGACTTTATGTTCAGGTGATGCAGTTGTATGTGTTCTGGTCTAAATACATCATGTGTAAAGCCATGGAGCAGAATTATGGTTTTAAGGGGTGGATTAAGTCGGGTAGGGCATCACTGCAGGCCCAGATCTGAAATGCACGTCCTGCCACTGGTTAAAGCTCAGTTCTGTACATCGTTCGTAAATATGACGAACAGACACTAAGCCCAATGTAGAAGTAATTTGTATTCAATATTGCTGTTACAGCTCAAAAGGTAAACTAAAGGAGTAAAAAAATGTATAAACAAAAAGTGTCCACAAAAACGGGTTTCACTATATTAAGAACGAGTCCCTGTCTCAAAAATAAATCGGAATCCGGTGTGAGTCTCTCTATCTCTCTCTCTCTCTCTCTCTCTCTCTCTCTCTACCGTAGCTGTGAGTCCAAGTTCTCAGTGTAGCCCAGTAATTTTTATTATATTGAATTTTGTTTTATTTTTTTATTTTATTTTTTTTTCCTGTTATGTGGAATAATAGTAATAACAGTGTAATAGCCCTTTATTATGAAGTTTGAATATACCGTTATTTAGGTTTTGATCATTTCTATATGATCTATGTTGCGGGGGGGGGGGTTAAGGTTAATTAGTGGGATTCACAAGTGATGCGTGTGTGGTGTCAGTGTAAATGTCCAGTAAGACTACACTAACTAATGAACAGGTAAGACGTGTTGTGATGCTCCGTGGTTAGCTGCTAAGCTAGCGTCATAAAAGTGATGTAATTAAAACAATACGTCTATGTGTGTAGCAGCGAGTTTTACCTGTGGTTAAAGAAACCTTTAGTTGAATCTGATTGCTCATTTGCATATCGTGTACCCACTGCAGGACAGAGAGAGTCTGCTCTGTGTGTGTGTGTGTGGACTGACTGCCCCTGTGCTGCTCTTATAGGTGCGTTTTAGTGTTGTTTGTCATATTTTATGCATTTTTTCTTTTAAGAGGTTTACATTGAGTGAGTAGCATATCAGGTAATAAGCACACCATTTAATTTGCTTTTAATTCTTTTTTTATCGTTTTATGTGATTGGCAGCTCATGATTGTAATTGATTTATATAATTCATTTTATTTTTTTCTCTTTTGTTTTCCCATGTGATTAGCTTGAAGTTCATGAGAAAAAAAATTCTTTGGAATGTATACACTTTATTTAATCTGTACTGTTTTGTTGTGTTAACATTAAAAAAAATTGTTTGAGTACTAAAAAAAACTATACTAACTAATGAAGGGGACAGAGAAAGTCAACTGCTCTGTGTATGTGTGGACTGACTGGCCCTGTGCTGCTCTTATAGAGAGAATAAACTGGATGTGAAACCTCCACCTGTGTGCCTGTGAGTGACCATATCACAGCTGCTACATCAGTACTCCAGATCAACAAGGAAACAACAAAACGTATGATCTTCCAACCTCGGGGGTGTGGGCAGCTACCGGAGAACACTGAAACAAAAACCAGAAACAAATACATTAGAATGGATCCAAACCTTAATCCACAAAGACAAAGACAATCCACCATAAGGCTCCGCACGAAGTTTGTCAAACAACGCTCCGACAACTGAGTGAGGTGATCGAGTCCCTCTTAAAGGAGCCCGTGATGAGGTGATCAGCTGCAGGTGTCTTGCTTCATCTGGATCCCTGCCAGCTGCAAACAACCGCTGTGAACAGGGTAAAGAGTACAGACACACACCTCCCAGAAACGGAAATAGCCCATCTTAAACCAAAATAAAACCTCTTATGACATTACCCCCCCTCAACGGACGCCTCCCCGGCATCCTACCTGGTTTCTCAGGATGTTCCCTATATAAGTCTCGAATCAATTCTTTATCTAGGATAAGATCCCTCGATACCCAAGATCTCTCCTCCGGACCGTAACCCTCCCAATCAACCAGGAATTGGAAACCCCTGTCCTGGGCCCATACATCCAAAATCTTTCTAATTGTGTAAGTTGGAGCTTCGTCTAAAACGGACTCACAAAACGCAGTGCTAGCTTCCGTGACTCCACTTCCAGGGGAAGATCATGAGCTGAATACCACACCCTCTGTCCCGGTCTATACTCCAGTGCTGGAGAACGTCTTGAGTCCACGTGACGCTAGGTCCGGTCCCCACGCTCGCAGTAAAGTTCCTATTGCGATTTTACAGATCCTGTGGATCCTCCCAATATGAAAGTTCACTTATGGCACTGTTGATGCTCTCTCCTGTTCAGGAAACAACGGAGGTTCATATTCGTAACAGCACTTGAAAGGGGACATGCCAGAAGAAGTACTAGCCAACGTGTTGTGGGCGTTTTCCACCCATGCTAGCTGATTATTGCATGTGACTGAAAGGTGCGCTGCCAAACAGCACAAGACCGCTCCCAGGTTCTGGTTAGCCTGTTCTGTCTGGCCATTAGTCTGAGGGTGATAACTGGTGGACAAACTTACTGTCGTACCTACTGCTGTACAAAATTCCTGCCACACCCGAGAGATAAACTGAGAACCCCTATTGGAAACAATATTTACAGGAATACCATGATTCTTGAACACATGACTCACCAAATAGTTCAGTCTCAGCAGTAGAAGGGAGTTTCTTAAGAGGAACATAGTGGACAATTTTTTTTTAAAAAGATCTACAATAGTTAGTAGTCCCACTGTGTTACCTTCTGACGGCGGAAGCCCCGGGGGGCGTAACAAAATCTACCGCGATATGAGACCATGGACGGTGAGGTACTGGCAGTGGATGCAACAGATCCGCTGGCGAGGATGGTGCAGATTTCCCCTGGGCAAAGACAGAGCAGGCAGCCATGAAGTGTCAAGTGTTTCTTGCCATCCCCCGCCACCAGAAGGTCCTCTGCAGAAGCTCCAATGTCCTAAAATACTCAGGATGACATGTCAATCGTGAACCCACTGTAAAACAGAGGTCCTCCTCCCGGATCCGGTTCTGTCTCCTGCGCCTCCCAAACTGCTTTCTCGACCTCCCAAGTGGTTGCTCCTACAAAAGACGTAGGTAGAAGGACAAAGTCCAGCTCTTCCTGAACCATTACCGGTGTATAAACTCGAGATAATGCGTCCGGCTTGATGTTCCAAGAGCCAGGTCGGTACGATAGAGTGCACTGAAATCTGCTCAAAAACATCTCCCATGTGGCCTGTCTGGAGTACTACAGGAGAATGAGGGGAGGGAATAACAAAATATTGAATTCTCTCCCGATGATTACCAGACAACATCATATCTACTGGAATAGTACGGTGGGTAACCTGCGCGATGAGTCTTCCGTCTAATGCCGAGACCTCCTTATCCTGACTTATTGGTTCTACGGGGAGATTCATTTCATCCACTATCCCCTGATCAATGAAATTATCGTCTGCCCCAGAGTCTGCTCCACACACACACCACCGGGAAACGGAAATAGCCCATCTCAAACAAAAAATAAAACCTATTCTGACAGAATCAATTCTAAGAAACAGCTCTGCATTAAATTCCACCGTAATTTCTTCATTTTTATAACAACTGAATTTGTGAGGCAGGGATTAAATGTCACAGTTTGTAATCATTATAAGATTTTTTATTTGGGTATATCAATCATTCTTCCACCCTAATGTGCATCCTTAATCCGTATCTGTTACTGACTGTCATAGTTAACATGAAAAAAAACAAAACAAAACACACTGTCTATTGGTCATTTGCTACACATCATAAAATACTCAATAGTCTAAAACTGTCATGTTCTTTAAAATGTGTATACTGCTGTAATATGTAGCGAGTGCTTTTGTTCCCTGTCGTTGTGTGTGTTTGTGACGGTGTCAGACTGAGGCCTTTGTGACGACCTGATGCACTCATGTGTTCGGTATCAGATTATCTTTGTAACAGATCTCCGATCACCCAGGAAGACAATAAAGTGTGTGGCTCATTGCTCAACTGTTACCATAGATGAACACAAGTGTCAGATGTCAAAATATACAGTAACGTCACCGATTAAGGAAAGATACACACTTTTAAGTAAATGTGTCAGAGTAAGACGTTGGTCAGGGGACTGTTTTTAGACAATAATAATAATAATAAAACAACAGAGGATCACATCAATCCTGATACTTATGAGTCAAATTTATATATTTGACCTCACTAATGGATGGAATACAATCATATGTATCATGAAATATCTGGATCTGGTTTTCATTTGGAATCCAAAATGATTTCAAACGACACCATCCACTATCTACAAGGGAAGATAAAGTCAACACAAATATTCCAACAGTGTGTTTGTATTTGGTTTTGACACACAATGTTCTATTTTCTTCTTAACTGCTGACTTTAGATTTTGGACATTTTCTCAGCATTCGTTTGTTAGATCTTCAGTGGAAACTCCTTGCAAACCCTGGAGGACATTACCACTCTCTGTTGTGTTTGTCAACCTACAAGAAATGTAGGTCGACATTTCAAAGATACCATCTAACTTCTGAGAGTGTCAGCATCAGGGGGCAGAGACTGTAACTGAAAAATAAATCCAGCATTTTAATTTGGTCAAAAGTAATACTGTTTATGGTGAGTACACGTAGCTCCAAAAAGACCATGGTCTAACTCTAACACTGAGGATCAGCGTCAGCATCGCAGTACAGATAAGTGTTTTGATGGACCATCTATAAATTTTTTCTCCTAAAATAAACTTTTGAAAGAAGGCTGCGACTACTGTAGTTCTGGGCTTTGGTTGACAGACATGACTGTAACATTGTAGTCATGGTAGATAAGTTACACTAGCAAAATCTCTAACAAGTGTTTACTGTTTTAATGTTGCAGCGTGTATTTCAGCATTACCATTTTCATTTTGTCCAAATTCCAAACATGGTCACTTCTGGCTAAAAAAAAAACAAAAAAGAAAAAAACAATCACGGTGCACAAAATACAAACTCTCATACAGAGTTAATGATCTGAACTTGTTTTAATTTATAAAGTACAAACATTCTTGTCATTATTACAATTCAAAACTTGAACTAACCTCACCACATTAACAATGCATTACTGCAGCTGCACAAGGATGTACAAAATCAAAGTTGGTATTTTTTTTTTCATTCCATAATTTGCATGTCCTACTGGCGACTTGTCTGAACCCTCTCATCCCCCCACCCCCACCCCCGCCTTTATCCTTGAGTATCTGGGAAAGCCTCCAGTGCAAAGGATAAAGTGGGTTCAGAAAATGATTTGAATGAATGAATGAATGAATGAATGAATGAATGAATGAATGAATTTGTATGCCCTCTGTTTTTTTTATATAGTTTTTTTTTAATCTCAAAGCATCCCCCTAATACATCACACAGATGTTTTTCTTGTGCAAAAAAGGCTGTGGTTGAAATCTAATACATATGAAAAGAGGCATTTAGCTTTCCAGAAAATCTAAAACATTTAGTCTTTCCTTTGCATTTCTTCTTTTCCTTTTCAAACCTTTTCATCTTATAGCTGTTTCACCGCATTACTGTAGGGACCTAAACCACAAGATCAAATCCTGAACGTACACAGTACACAGGCTCAGTTCCCACAGACCTACACAGGCCATATCAGACCACGTCTGCACATCTCTCTCTTACATCTCACTCACAGCCTCTAAATCACCAAAGCTCTCTCCTGGACCCATTAAATAAACGTACTGCTGTTGCTGACTAATTGATAGTGGTACAGTCTGAACCGGCTTATAGTGACGCTAAATTGAAAACACCGGGGGAGGAAGACAGGAGGATGTTGGTTGTAAAAAGAGGGAGGAAAGACTTGTAAGGAGAGACACAGAGCACTGGGATGTTAGGAGGAGACAGCGGGAAGGAGAGGGAAGGGTTTTGATGATGGAGACCCACAACAAGGAGGAGGAGGAGGAGGAGGAGGAGGAGGAGACGAGAAGATGCTGATAGGGCAAAGGGAGGAAAGGCTCTGGAGGAGGAAGTTCAAGGAGAAGAGATAGAAAAGAAGGAAAGTATGAGACGGCTGGAAAGAGATATGAAGACAAAGAAGAGGAGGAGCAGCACTACTGAGCCACTACAGGAGCTGTAAAGTGTACATAAATAAACCTGAAAATACCTTTCATGGAAGTCCCCAGTCCCCTTTCTTTAGTCCCTAGTAGAACTGGTCTACAGTGTTACTTTATTTTACGTTTTTTGTTACCACAGAGCAAAAGGAAAGAGCAGAAACAAATATTTCTTTCTTTCTTTCTTGCTTTCTTTCTTTTGTTTTTTCTTTCCTTCAGTCTGTCTGTCTTTCTTTCTGTCTTGAATAAATAAGCACAAAACTCTGATTCAAACAAGAACATTGTGGTGAAGTCAAGTGAAAAATCATGTTCATCGCTTTTAAAAGAAAATGAGAACGGTGGTGTCTGCGGTTTTTAGTGTCATCACAAACGCTTCTGTATGACACCATTCCATTTATAAATATCATTATGAACATAAACAGCAGTCAAGTCTTCAACCTAATGTAGGCTCTTGGATGAGAATCTAAAACATGTGTAGTTGCCTTGTACTTAACACTTTGCATCAGCGTGACCTGGACGAGGGAGGATCTGCACAGACATGGGAAGACTGACCCCAAGCCACAGTGAAAGTTAAAGATATTGATAAAGTCATTTGATGTATGGTTGAAAAGTTTTTGACAAAATATGATATATTATTGTATGCATATACCCTCATGGTCTGTATTCAACTCTTCTCTTACCCTTTCTCTTGTGTTGTGTCTTTGATTTCTATGGATTTTATACGTGTAATTGCTTGTTGCTACCTCTTTGAGATCTTCTGTCTCAACTGGATCTTCTTGGCCAAGTAATAATTTGAAAATATTTGCCTCTAAAGTGAAAAAGTAGTGTTGACAGTGACGATATGAAGCATGAACCTACTACGGAAACTATGTCAAAGAATCTCCAGGTGACAAAAACACCAGTGTAATCTGTGCAGGCGGCCAGAACTGCGAGACGATTGTGGAGGACGTGTGGGCTCAGTCTATTGGGATATAAACAGGGAGAGATAGAAATAGGGGGAGCTGCATTGGGAGGAGGAGAGGGGAGCGTTGGAAGGGCGGGGGTTTCTCTTTGATCTCCGAGCATGTCTGCCATGCTGTTTTCCTTCAAGGCTTCCTGGTATGTTTCAGTAGACACCAGCGGGTCCACTCTCAGGGATCGGACACTAATGGATCAGTTAAAGGGGCCTATTCTTTATGGTCAGGCTAAGTGTTATCATCTGGGGTTAAAGACACTGACCATGGAGCAAACTCCTGCCAGATAGCCGCTCCTCTGGGGGATTACAGTAGGCTCTTTGCCAAAGTAAGGAGGCAATTGAGGGAAAGTGGTTCTCATTTTTTGTTTTGTTTTGGTTCATTTATCTCACTCAGATCTCTCTCTTCTGTCTCTTTTTTTCCCTCTCTCTTTCTCTCTGTTTCCTTCCACTTCCATCGTGTTGGAGCTGCAGACGCACATCAGGGAATACCTCCGCAAATCTCCCCGAATGCTGTTTGAAACCATTTGTCAGTTGTGCAAGACAGAAAGCTGACGATGGATTCCAGAGGTTGAGGTGACCCCTTTCATACTGCAGTTTATCCATGGGACCTGTCAGGGCCGACTGCTTCAAATACGACACAGGACCCGTCAGATAAGCATCACAAAGACAGAGACATGCCTCCTAAAGTGATTATTCCCTGCCTGTGTTTTTGTTTAAACGGGCTGGATTGACAGGTCATAGACGTCCTCTAATTGAATGTGATAGATTCAGTCATTAAGTTAATTGGCAGCTGGTTTTGATCAGGGCCTGTCACACTCACTCATAGATTTTATGCCATCATTTTTGTAGTCAATTGGGAAAGCTGAGTCGTTCAGACGATACCGGGCTTGTGAGAATGCACCAGATGCATGATGAGGCTTTTCATCACAAAATGTTCTGTGTTCTGTACAGTATGGAGCACACATAAATGTTTTCACAGTCAGAGGCCCAGGGTTTATTATTGCATTTTTAAAATGCAATTACACTATTCTTTTTGCAGTTGTATTTAATTAAACAGTTTGTTGACACCTGAAAGCAAGCTCTCTGGAAATAAAAACTATGAAAAGCTTTCTATTAAAGGTTCACTGTGTGATATTTAGTGACATCTTGTATAAAAGTGAGATACCCAGAATCACTGTTTGATTGCCTGTTCACATCCAGTCTCAAGCGTAGCAGGTGAGAGTAACGTGGTCTAACATGTCTGGATGTCACCAGTAATATAACTGAAAGAAGAAGATGAGGAAGGCCATTCAGTGGCACTGTAAAAACATGGTGAACATGGTGGAGATGACCCACTACATCTATAGAAACAGGTTATTTTAAGGTGAGGAAAACACAAGCTTTTTTTTCCAGATCATTATATTAAAGGGACCATATGTAATATTTGTTTTGATTGAATGAACATTTTTACACAGTTCCATAGATTTCTGTGACCACTAGAGGGAGTAGTGAAGGAGATTTTTTTCACGTATAAATTCTAAACTGTAATGTGTAATTATAAAATTGCACATATTTTTCTTGAGAATTTTGAGGTTGTTAATGTTAGTCATTGTTTTAAAGGGCAGTTTGTAGATGTAAACATTTTCATCATATGAGGACAATTTGGAGTTGACATTATTGATATGGAATTCTGTTATTATTGGAGTAGCCTGGCCCACGTCAGACCTAATGTGGCTGAATTTAGCCCCTGGACTAAAGCATCAGAGAGTGACCTCATGGGACGAGAACCAAAGTGAAACAACTTTTAGAGTCAAAGAGAAGTGACAAAGTAATAAAAGCTAGAATGACTTAAGGACTAAATGAAAAGAATGGAGTTTGACGATGAAATCAACACATTTGTCCCACAGACGTGTCCCCCAGTTTGAAGATGAGGCTTATGAACATATGAAATGATTATGTGATATTATTATCTCTATTAAATTTGTTGTGTATTGCTCCATGGTTGAGACTAAACAATGTGAGTTGTGATCTTGTTTGGTTGATCACATACAGATTTTTAATACAACTATATTTGCTGGCTCTGTTTTCTGTGAGAGCCAAGCTAATACAGCTGTAATTTTGACTGTCAGGTAACACAGTAACTTTTGCGAAAATTATAAGACAACATGATGTTAAAATCACCAGCTATGCCTATTTACTTTGAAGGTGGACACTGGATAATACCATAGTTTGTGCCATTAAACAATGAGCTTTATGCTTTATTCAGTGAAACGGTCCGTGGATATAAAACTTTGATTTGTTGCTCATTTTGGTAGTCACATACGTATCCTAGTATGTAATTCCCTCTGCTGTTAATATCAATCCTTCTTATTGTATAACCTGTTTAATGAAAAAAAAACTATGATTACAATATCCCTAAATGTTCCAAAACTGAAGCTTTAAGTGTGTCTTATTTTTAATACTGGGACCTCAAGAATAAACTAAATCTGATTCACCATAATAACACAATCTCTTGACTCGTGCCCTTTCTTTTCTTTTCTCACTTTATCTGTTTCTCTCTCTCTGTCTTAATCAGACAGTGTTTCTATTTGAACCTAAAAAAGCCCTTGTTGCACACAAAAACATCCCAGTCAGCTAAGAGAGGGGACCTGTTGTAAAATAGCCTATAACACGTGTTTCAAATTGGCCATTGGTTATAGATTGGTTTACAAGGTTGGCTAGTTATCGGCCAGTGGCATTTCCCTGTGTTGATAAAGCACCAGGGAGTTGTGGGTCAATTAGTTTGCCACAGCAGAAATTCCTGCAGACAGCCAATTAAAGCCCTTAGCCTGTAGACATGTTCGTATGCTCTTCCTGTTGGCGGCTCACACAGTTTATTCTGAGCCCCCGGCAGCTATTCACTCTGCCGGTGTAAAAACTTTATTCTACGTCCAGCGCTATTATGAGAACACTTTAGGAGATCTCCACAATTAGTTGAAATTACTTTTAAAAAGTTGCAGCATGTGGGACTGTGTGCAGCTTGCAGACAGGTTGTACGACTCAATGCCTGGACTCTGTGTCTGTTTTTGTGCTTTTTAGCCACTGGAAAGCACATGCGACAACGTAAACACAACATATAATCAAATAAACAAAATCAAAAAGGGTTACAAGGAGTTCACATGTTCAAAGAGAAAGATGTCTGTGCACAAAGAGGAAGATGATTAGACTGTAGGTCAGAGCGGTGTCGAATAGAGACAAAAGACAACAGGACATGATTGCATGGAATCCATTTTCCATTCTGCTCCATCTGTCTTTGACACAATGGCCTGCAAACCTCTGCTCTGCAATGAGGAGAGTGAACTTTTATCTTTTTTTTTTGTTCTACCCCAGAGTCAAAAAAGTGCTCACTGTCATAAGCTTTTATTATGAAGTCTTTTGTTCACATACAGGCTGCAAATTGTTGTTTTTGTGACGTGATACAAGTGGAGCATAACAGTAAACAGTGATCCACTGTGGGATGTCGGCTGAGGTTTGTGTCTTTCTCAAGGGCAAGACGAACAGCAGCTGAGTTGTGTGTGTGTGTGTGTGTGTGTGTGTTTGTGTGTGTGTGTGTGTGTGTGTGTGAGAGAGAGAGAGAGAGATGGTGAATGTAAGCCAGTGCTACATGCTCTTCTTTGCGATAGATCATTTTAATAACACGTTATTAAAAAAAAAAAAAAATTCCACACACTTACGCAGCTCCATCTCTTTATTTGGTGATGGCTTTTGTTGTGATTCATCTGTTTTTCAGAGCATGTAAAACTTCAAAGACGAACCTGCAGTTAGTCAAAACCATATAATTCGATCAGATTCACTCAGACACCTTGAGGTTGCTTGTCTGTCTGTGTGTTAGGGGCCTCAAATAAAGGAGAGTCAGGTCCTGGGATCGCTATCATCCCTGCGGCCACGGCTACATGCATAACCACTTATGATCACTTATAACAAGGCTAAAGGCACTGCGGGCGTCAGCTGATCCATGCCGACAGGCACGAGGAGCGGCACCCAGGGAGAATCCCCCTTTAAAGCCCAATTATCCTGTGGAGCCAGTGTCGTTTCAAAGGCCAACAGTAGAAGATGTTGGCCGCCGATAAGGGACACATGTGTTCCATCACATTTAATTGAAGCAGGGTTTCCTGAAAATCAAACCACCCTGGAGCAATAGGACAAAACAAACAGATACAAGCCCATAACAACTGTATTTGTAAAAGATATATTTTTCATGGTGCATGACAATTTTCGCAGGACATACTACTTTTTCCAAACTGGTCTCTTGTCACAGTCAGTGCAGAGTGTGTTGCGAGAGTATCTGTTCT
The DNA here is from genome assembly GCA_029814585.1 of Gymnapogon annona. Lineage (NCBI taxonomy): Eukaryota > Metazoa > Chordata > Actinopteri > Kurtiformes > Apogonidae > Gymnapogon > Gymnapogon annona. The sequence continues at coordinate 11,872,182 of JAPTHA010000001.1, forward strand.
GTGTGTTTTTTTTTTTTTATTTTACTGGACATCATCCTGTCTTGGAGAGCCCACTATGACGATAGGTTTCCAAACCTTCCCAAATCTGATTACAGGTCTGCAAAAACCTCAAACAATGCCGTGGCAAGTATGTCACTTACGGTCACAAGCCAAAGTCCTTCTTAGATTTTTTTTCCCTTACTTGTTTTTTCTTCTCATCTTAAGTTAAGAATAGAGTCTTAAGCCATATTTTAAAAGGAAACAGACGCAGAAAATTAAAATAAAAGAGCTGAGAGCATATGAATGAAAAACATGAATGTGCGCTTACATGTAACGTAAACACTAATACACTCGCAGCTTTAATTTTCAGAGGGTTTTAGAAGCCAATCAGTGATTTTTGCCCGCTTCTGCAATTATATTATTGCTTCTATTCTATGTGGATACGCACAAGGGAAGGTTAATATAGTTGGTAGGGTCACCGTCATAAATGCGTGTCTCTTTGTTTTATAGGTAAAAACTACAGGAGCCTCCTGTTTGTCAGTGGCAAGCGTTGCTCTCAGTCGACTCCCTGGTCTGTGGGATGTATTTAGCATTTACAATTTCTCATTTATGGGGATATTATTACCTCTCTGGCACTGAGCCCCGGGTTTGGGATCCTTCCCTTTAATGTTAAATCATGTGGACATTAAAGTCTTTTCTTGACTTACAAGACATGACATCTCTGGAAACATACAACCCAGGTCAAAGATGGAGCTTGTTAAAGGATTGCACACAACCACAAATTCACGGAGAGAAAGGGGATAAAGAGAAAAAATGTTTAGTTAAGTCAGATTTCAGTGGTAAGGAAGCACTGCTTTGTAACTGGCTGCTGGAGATGCGGGACAGTGTTGTGCCAACTGCTCAATATGGCTCCTCTGTCTTATTCAGTTTATCACAGGCAAATTGTGTTTGTTATCGACAATGGCTTTTAATAAGCACCACAAGCAACAAGGGGATATGACTATAAGGAGATAAAACCTCCAAATTATGCACACTGTACTTTGTTCCCTCTGATGTTAAATTGGGACCATGTTTTTTAAAAGGTCATATATGATTAAAAGCTGGTGTGTGCAGCTGTTTGATCACAAAATGCTTCCCTCGATTGTCAGTGGCACCGAAGTAAAATCTTGGCTCCTTTATGTCTTTTGCAATCGACCCTTACAGAACATCTTCCTCACAAGTTAGGTATTTGTACTCTTCTTTTAATTAACCCTTAAAAAAGTCATGCAGAAGACACGATACAAACGATTTCGACCCAAAGAGTCCAGACAAATCTTAAACGGGCTTCCTTAATCTGCACAGCATCCACAGCCAACAGTCAGCCAGGCATAGCTACAGCTAACTATTTCTCATTAACTACAGTTTGTCTCCCATTAAATCAAGCCAGGGAGACACTTAATGACCTCATAGAGGAGCAAATTACAGGCTTAATATTGTGATCTTTAATTATACTTTACTAGCTGCCTTCAGATTTGGCATAGTTATTTTAAAGTCTTATTTTCCAAACAAATCCAATGGACAAAGCTAGCCTCCTCTTGTTTACACATCCCATAACTGGTCAATAATACCATTTGCTTCATTTGGAGTGCTTTTTTCCTTGCTTTAATTGCCCAACATCATGAGGCAATTTGGGTTTTTTAATCACCGTTTTAGCAGTTACAGCGCGGCTGTTCGATTTCCTGCAACAAAAGTGTGCAGTGCCATTAGCGCGAGTAATTCCACACAGCAGGCCTCCAGTTGTGCATGTGATCCACTCAGGACAAGACGAAAACAAGCTTCACAATGGAAAACCTGAGCTAATGTCCTCGATCGTCTCACCTTGTTGTGGTTGTTTTCTGGGGCAATTACATTCTTTGGACATTATAGGGGAGAAATATTCACAGATGGCACATAATCCCCTCTCTGAGTTTTTCTCTAAATGATGTGTTTATGTAAGCGAACGCTGAATTTCAGGTGTGTTTAGTGTAAGGCCACATCCTCCACTGGCTGCTGTGTTACTGAAACTGTGTGACAGTCCCTTAAGAGTTCCTAAGTGGGTCTAGAGGACTGCTTGAAAGTTATTACAAGGTCAGCGGTGAGTCATGGAGCTCATGGCAGACCGCTGGGGAGTGTGGTAGAGCACTGGGATACTTTGCTACTGTGTCATCGTTACATTAAGAGATGTCAAGGTCAGGTTTTTAAAGCGTCTCCACAAAGACTTCCATCTTCTTTCTGCACTAGCCTGTGCAAATCATTTCGTGGACACAACTCACCTATAAAGTGTATTTTTACATTTACTCAGTCCCATATGCCTGACAACATGCAGACTAACCTCACCGTTTTGGCTCGTTCCACATTTCAGCCCAACGCAGAAGTCAAATAAGCAAAGTCACACAGCAGGTCAGATATTGAAAATCATGCACTTTCAGAGTGAAAAGCAAAACAAAGAGAATTCTTGTCCTATTTTAAACTTTGTCTTATATAAACGTAACTGGGGCCGGGTGATATCTGATAAAATAGATCAAAATTACATTATTGGCTTTTATAGCCCACTGAAAACATAGCCCAAAGGTATGCTATTTGGCAGAGAGCAGCTCGTAATATGTCTAAGAATTGTTACCATCTGGCTTGACTGCAGGGAATGCTTCTCTCTTAAAAACCTCAAAGTCAAAATGATACAAGTAAAATGCAGCATTCATAACCAGGTTGGCTTTTTATGGACGCCTGTCCACACTGATTTGGCTCCACGGTGTCTTGAAGATAACTTGGGCTATTTAGAAGTCCTTTTTTTCCTTCCAAAAACTGCATTTCACCATCATTTTTTGGTACTCGTGTATCGGGGGACAGCTCCAGTATACAGAAGAGAAAGGAGGAGATATTGTTTTAAAAAGCTGATTATTTGTTCCTTTAAAGTTAAATGAAGAAAGTGGACATAGAAGTGGCATCAGTTAAAGGTGTAATTTTCCATGCCAGTATATCCATTAGAACCTTCAGTAACACAACACACAATGCCCTCTGTCTGGACAAGAAAATCTTATCCCCTGACATTTTAACCCCTTTTTCTGAGCTACACCCCTCTAATCGCACTCCTGTACACAGTTTCAACCCCCATTACCTTATTATGAGATTACAATGTCAGTGTGCTCAGAATTGTGACAATTACTGTAAGTGGTGGAGTAATTTTCAGCATTAAATGGGTTCTTTGTGTACTATCTTGCAGTATATTTCCGTAGACTGTCATTGGTTGAAAGGGGGCGTTTAGGTTTCAAACCAAATACGTTTGTTTATATAACAGGGTAAATAACAATAAAGAAGAATGTATGAATAAGTACAGGAGGACAGGACGCAGGCGTGCAGAGTTTCTCTATCAACACAGAGAGACACACATACACAGAGTTACACTGACAAGCTGTCACGGAGCAGGAATCTGTGTGTGTGTGTGTATGTGAGTGCTGAGGCCTGTGGCATATGAAACATGAGTCCGTGTTTAGCAGTGTGAACCGTGGGGGAGTGGGAAGGGGGAGGCTGTTTTCTCAATGCCTCCTTGACCTGTCACTATTGATGATGTGTATGTGTATGTGTATGTGTATGTGTATGTGTGTGTGTGTGTGCATGCACATGTGAGTGTGTGAGAATCCGGCAGACATCTACAGGGGGACAGCCACCCCTCACTCCCTCCTCCTGCTGCCGATATCCTCTCATGCCACCACCACCCCCTCTCCAGCCTCCTCTCCTCCACTCTCCTGGCGCCCCAGTATGAGAGAGAAAGCTGTTGTTAATAAAAAGTTTTCAAAGAATGGGATGAAAAGGGAGGTGAAATTGAGCGGCCCTGGCCGTATTATTTCTTCTCCGTATGGGAGCTGGCCTCTCGCGGTCTCTCCGACGCTCTCGGACCAGGAGGGGGTCGCTGGCTCCGTGACCATTACTGCCCCGGGGCCAAAGCAAATGATTTGCCTCTCTGAGGCTTCAAAGGGGAGCAATTACACTTAAGTAACCAAATGAATAGATAGCCCAGCTTGGCAGCAGTTTGGGGGAAACAGTGGAGGCCTTTGAGGGAAGAGGCACCACACCTTTGGAGTAATATGTAACAGCTCGCATCACAGAGAAAAAAAAGACGAAAATAAACAAGACAAAATTCTGCCACTGAATTCAGATGAAAAAAAGAAAACGGGGGTTGAGCATGCCCAAACCAAAACAACAACATCATTTAGAGCGGTTTACCAATACAGCTGATAGCTTTTAGAGTAAAGTTGAACCATTAAACAAATGAAGACCTGACCGCTGGCTTCTTTTCTCGGCATATCACACTCACATGCAATTTATGCAACTTCATCTGGTAGGAAATGTACGAGGAATCAGATATGACAAGGTTTTTATTCCAGTATTTTCCATTTGCCATTCTTCAGAGTTTTTGTCGTCTGTTTAGTGAACACAAACCTCAGAAATCAGCCAATCTCTGCATTTTCTTTTGTTTCTCTGGTGTTTTTTTATTTGCATATTTTATATACTGTATACACAATGAAAAAAGACACATGAATACCGCGAGCACAAATAGATCTGAGGATGAGAATGTTACAATATATATA
>JAPTHA010000001.1:11897406-11908675 GCA_029814585.1 Gymnapogon annona
ATAGGATATGTTATATCATTACTAAATAAAATGCTCTAATATCTAATAGCTCATTTTCATTAGCCGGTAAAAAGTTAACTGTAATAAAACAAGTTAAGTTATGAACTAGACCTAAAATAAAATGTGCCTTGAGAGGTAAAATTAAGACTTTATTTTCTGCATTTATTTCACAAATATGACAAGGATAATGGATACAAATTTGAAATCCTTTGTAAAGCCTGTTTTTTTTTTCTAGTCCATCAGCACAAGGGGCACCAATAGTCCATCAGCAAGTTGGTGTCTGTCTGTCTGTCCGTCATCTGTCTGCTATCTGTCCATTATTACCTTGGTCCAATTTTTTCTATGTACTATCAAAGTAGCCTTATTGTGGTGGGGGAGTTTGAGTACCCAGACAAAATCTTAACAGAGGAGAGGCGTAGCCCTGGAGCCAGGCCTGGGGTCGGGGCTCCTAAGCGAGCACCTGATGGCTGGGTCTTTGCCCACGGGGCCCGGCCGGGCACGGCCCAAATGGATGACGCGGGCCCCTCTTCCTCCTCCTCCTGTGGACCCAACACCCACAAAGGCCACCGTAGGGGCTGGATGCACTGTGGATTGGGCAGTAGTCGATGGCAGGAGCCTCAGCTGCCTGATCCCCGGACACCGACTCTGGTTTTCGGAACATGGAATGTGACCTCGCTGGGGTGGAAGGAGCCTGAGTTTGTGCGGGAGGTTGAGAGGTACCGGCTATATATAGTCGGGCTCACCTCCATGCACAGCTTGGGCTCTGGAACTCAGCTCTTCAAGAGGGGCTGGACTCTCCACTATTCTGGAGTTTCCCATGGTGAGAGGCGGCGGGCTGGTGTGGGCTCGCTTATCGCTCCACAGCTCAATCGCCAGGTGTTGGAGTTTACACCAGTGAACGAGAGGGTTGCATCCCTTCACCTTCGGGTGGGGGACAGGCCTCTGTCCATTGTGGTGGCCTATGGGCTGAACAGTGGTACAGAGTACCAGACATTCTTGGAGTCCCTGGGAGGGGTGTTTCGTTATTGGACTTCTGTGCTAGTCGCTGTTTGTCTATAACGAACTCAATGTTCAAGCACAGGGGTGTTCACAAGTGCACATGGCACCAGGGCACCCTATGCCGGAGGTCGATGATTGGCTTTGTAGTCGTCTCAGCTGATCTCCGACCGCTTGCCTTGGGATCATCTGGCTGAATCCCCTGTTCGTGGAGTCTTCAACTCCCACATCCGGGAGAGCTTCTCACAGAGCCCGGGGGAGACATTGAGTCCAAATGGACCATGTTCTCCACCTCCATTGTTGAAGTTGCTGCTCGGAGCTATGGCCACAGAGAGCTATGACCAGAGACCACATGGTCTCTGGTGCCTGTCGTGGCAGCAATCTCCGAACCCAGTGGTGGACACCGGAAGTAAGGGTTGCCGTCAGGCTGAAGAAGGAGTCCTAACAGGCATTATTTTCCCATAGGACTCCTGAGGCAGTTGATGGGTACCGGCAGGCCAGGCGAGCTGCGGCCCAGTCAGTGACGATGGCAAAAACTCAGGCCTGGGAGGAGTTCGGAGAAACCATCGGCGCCTCAGGAGGTGGAAGCAGTGCTCCACCAACACCATATATGGTGGAGGTGGGGATCTGCTGACCTCAACTGGGAATGTCGTCGGGTGGGGGAAGGAGTACCTCAAGTCTCCGGATGTGCAGGGATCGTGGCTGACTCGTCTCTGTAACATCGCGTGGCGGTCGGGACAGTGCTTCTGGACTGGCAGACTGGCGTGGTGGTCCCTCTTTTTAAGAAGGGGGATCAGAGGGTGTGCTCCAACTATAGGGGGATCACACTCCTCAGCCTCCCTGGGAAAGTCCCCAAGTGGAGGAGTTTAAGTATCTTGGGGTCTTGTTCGCGAGTGGGTGGGGAAACGGAGCATGAGATCGACAGGACAATCGGTGCAGCGTCTGCAGTGATGCGGTCACTGTGTCGGTATGTCGTGATGAAGAGGGTGCTGAGCTGAAAGGCGAGGCTCTCAATTTACTGGTCGATCTACGTTCCTACCCTCACCTATGGTCATGAACTTTGGGTTATGACTGAAAGGACAAGGTCCCGGATACAAGCAGCTGAAATGAGTTTCCTCCGCAGGGTGGTTGGGCGCACCCTCAAAGATAGGGCTTGGAGCTTGGTCACCAGGGAGGAGCTCGGAGTAGAGCTGCTACTCCTCCACGTCGAAAGGAGTCAGCTGAGGTGGCTCGGGTATCTGTTTCGGATGCCCCCCGTACGCCCTCCCTAGGGAGGTGTTCCGGGCATGTTCCTCCGGGAGGAGGCCCCGGGGCAGACCCATGACACGCTGGAGAGACTATGTCTCTCGGAAATAAAAGTGAATCGAATTGAACTACTGGATCCTCACGGCTCAATGCTCTAGTATTCTCTATTTCTGTCAGAAATTGAATTGCTCTGAAATGTGTTTGCTTTGACTGGTTGTGCATGTCTTTATTTCTATATTTTGTATATTTCTATATTCTCTATTAGGACGGGTTTGATAACATCAAGAATATTGTGGAAGAAGAGCTGCAGACGAGCATGGTGAGATATTATGGACTGAGGTTTTATTGAGGGGTTTTGTGCTTTTCCCACTTTCCTACTAATATATTAAGACGACAAATAATCATCATATTGGCATTACAGTCTATTTTCCCAGAAACTCTTCAAGTCTGTTCTCTCTCTCTGTCCTCCCCCCTCAGATGGTGGGGATGGTGATTGGTGCAGGCATCGCCATAGTCCTTATCGCCATTCTCATCTTTTTTGTCCTGCGGAGGATTCAACTTCGAAGTCAGTACCTTCAGACATGTCAGCACGGTCCTACAGTATGCGACAAAAGTTGCCAAAAGCTTTGCTGTATGATAATTTGCTGTTTTTCATATCACAGACTTGGAAGCCCAAGAGGCGCCCAAATATCGCTTCCGCAAGAGAGACAAAGTCATGTTCTATGGGCGCAAGATTATGCGTAAAGTGAGTTTGTGGATGAAAGAAACACAATATATCAATAGCCACTATACAAATTCTTAAATTTCCCCAAGTGGGACAAATAAAGTTATATCTAAATCAGGGTTTTAATCATTATTTAAAGCAGTATGTCTGCAGATCCTGATAGACCTCCTGGCTCTCAACAGGTCTCCCAGTCTACCTCGTCCCTGGTGGGTACATCCTCCTCTTCTCGACCTCGCCTGAAAAAGAAGCAGAAGATGCTCAACATTGCCAAAAAGTATGTAGTAGAAAGGCTCATTTTGCTGAACCACAATGCCTCTGTCATAAGCACTTTCCCATCTCTTCATCAAATCTCCTGTGCAGGATCCTTCGGTTTAAGAAGGAGGTCCCCACCCTGCAGGCTAAGGAGCCCCCTCCCTCAGTGCTGGAGGCAGACCTCACAGAGTTTGATGTGGCCAATTCCCACCTCCCCTCTGAGGTCCTCTACATGTTAAAAAATGTCCGGTATGTCTGTGGAAATATGTTTAGTCTGCGACTCACCATATTCAAATCCCGTCTCAAAACCCACCTCTTCTCCAAGGCATATGACCTCACCTACCCTTAATAATAACCACATGTCCTTTTGGTCCTTATTTTGTTTCTGTTTATACTTATCCCACTTTGCACTCCACTTTTGCACAGTCACTGTCATGTCCTGCTTTCTCTCCCTAGTGCCCCCCCATATGTTTAACCTCTGTAAGCGTCTTTGGGTTTTTGAAAAACGCTATACAAATTCAATGTATTCTTATTATTATAATTATATAGAACCACCATATTAGGCTCAGATTAGCTAGTTAATCACTTGTGTTAATATGTCTGTGTGCTCATCATATAGACATTGGCATGCTTACTAACTACATAACCTATGTGTTGTCCATTTTCACAGTGTGCTGGGTCACTTTGAGAAGCCTCTCTTCCTGGAATTGTGTAAACACATGGTGTTTCTGCAGTTCCAACAAGGGGAGTATGTTTTCAGGCCAGGCCTACCTGACAGCAGCATCTACGTCGTTCAGGATGGCAAGCTAGAATTGTGCCTTACAGGAGCGGTATGTACACGTATGTCCACGTGTGTGTGTTAATCCTGCTTATTGTGTATCTGACACATATAAGTTGATAATTAGTAGCGTAGCGGCTCTGGCAGGAAATGCTGGAGGTGCGAAAAGAGACAGGGAATTCGCATGAACAACAGACAGAGCGAGAACTAGATGGACATTACAGGAGCCAGACAGTTTGCACAAAGGAGGCTTTCATGCATAAATGCTCATTATGGGAGACAACGAAATGCATATGTACAGCTTTTAAGTTAAAGTCTAATTGTCGGGAGTCAGGACATGCCCTGGGAGTAGGTAGTGGGTAGTTTTGTAACCTGAACATTTCATAAGTAGAGCTGCATTTTAAACGCGTAAATGATCTAATCCGTTCCAAGCCCCTGCAAAAATCGGACATAAATTTTTTAGAAATCCTAAAAATGCATCAAAACATAGAAATACAAATAGATTACAAATAGATTACTGCACAATAAACATAAAATGAGAGCTGTACATGATGTAAAGAACAAAGAATAAAGTAAAGAATAAAAATGATGTTCATTTACCTTTTAACTGCTAACTGACGTTTTGTAAAGAACCGATCCAAGGACGTTTGCTTTTGTCGGCTTTTAACAATCCTTCGAAAACATGAAAGTCAAACATCATCATAGTGAGCGATAGCCCGACTAGTCAACACTTTTTCTGGGTGATTGTTTTCAACAAATTCGGAAACTTCATCGAACACTCAGAGCAGCTACCAGTTTGTTTATGTTCGGTGAATTCTGGGAGTTGCGAGTAGCAGTGCGTACTGTATTTTTTTACCTTTTGTAGCAGCGCGTACTGTTTTTTTTCCTTTCGTACATGTTTGGTACCATTGCACTAAATGATAACGCTTTAATAAAGGTATGCAAATATGTTTAATTTTATTTAATCTTTATTTTTCCACGCGAGTCCACTGAGAACTAGTTCTCATTTGCAGTGACGACCTGGAAATATGCAACGTGTTTGTTGAAATGTTAATAAAATGGAAACTTTCCCATACAGCCATCTCTTTTTATTGGAAAAATTAAGAGACAATGCTTTAAATTATTTTGGGAAACGCGTTTATTTTAAGGTCAAAATAGCAAGTATCTTTATATTGTGTTTATGCTAGCTGTACTGTTATGTAAAGTTCCGTAAGAAACGTTCAGCTTGAAAAAACTGGATCCGTTCAATCACGTGACAAAATCTGATCCCGCATAGTTTTAATCATCTTATTATGCTTGTTTTGGCTCATTTGCCGTAATCACGAGACAAACCGCGCATATGTAGTTCATTAGCTGCTGGTTTGATGTGGCAGGGGAGAATTGAATATGCATTTATTAGTCCCCAGAGGGGAAATTTCAAAAACAGCAGCTTAATACAAAGAGTAGAAAAAACAATAGAAAAACTTAAAATCACGGCTGATTTACGTGCGCAGCTTGGAGGGAGCATTTCCAACAATCCCCTTCATGCATGAACATATGGTAATTAAACATGAAAACACCTGCGGCTTTTAGTCCAGTGCAGTTTGTATATTTACCAATCTGGATTTTCCCCTAATTTTAGCCGGTGCGACTTTTATTCAGGTGCGTTTTATAGTCCAGAAATTACGTTATATGATTGTGCAGTGGACACAATCTAATGCAACCTAATTACACAAATAAGAAAATTTGCTAAGTGGTCTTAGAAACAGAAGTGTGGCTTTAACAACTAATAGCGTTACCCACATTTAAGCCAGTTAATCCTATTGGAAAAAGAAGCCAAAAGCCAGTGTCTACAGCTAAGTTCGAGTGCTTTTAAAACCTCTTTAGAGGAATATATGGAGGGAATTTTTAGTGGTTGAGTTAAGAGTGCAGATTTTAGTTTTTTTAACAAGCAAAACACATTTACACCCTCAAAAATGGTGTTTTGTTGTTTATTGTTATTAAACATCTACACATCTTAATTTTATTTACAAGTCTGTTAAAGCTGTGTGTAACATTTGTAATGGAAAAATGAGAGGTTTCTATTTTGTTTCATCCAGATCTAGCCATGATTTACCAATGTGTTTGAAATACCTGTGTACGTCTTCTTCATGGGTCATTTCATTCTTGTCTTCCAGGATGGCAAAGAAAGTGTGGTGAAGGAGGTGTATGCAGGAGACAGTGTTCACAGCCTCCTCAGCATCCTAGACGTCATCACTGTATGTTTCCACCCCTTCTGTCCACACACACACACAACACTTCATGCAGGAGTTTTTCTTTATGCCTACACACAAACCCCTCCCAAACACATAATCACAGACTCACAATTTACATTTTTGGGTGTGGATGGTTTCACTCACTCACTGTCATAAATTCCTTACATTATCACAAACCCTCCTTACTCATACACACATGACTCATCTATTGGCCTTTGGTGTTGATTCAGTGATGGTTCAGTATAAACTGGATTTCAACCTTGTGACTGAATTATTGTGAATACATTTGTATAAGATGCTATGTATCCTTAAATACAAGCCAAAACCTTTATTTAGCTCAACTCTATGAGGGAACGGCTCTTTACTTGAAGCACACTGGAGTTTGGGAATTTATTAAGTCAAAGCTTTAACTGACATATGCATTATATGTGACAGTGTGGATTTGGAGGGAGCGGGTGGTAGAGCAGGTCTTCTGTTAACCGAAGGCCTGGCGGTTCGATTCCCGCTGTCTCTCGATCATGTGCCGTTGTGTCCTTGGGCAAGACACTTCACCCACCTTGCCCATCCCTGTATGAATGTGTGTGAATGATGACCTTGCGATGAACTGGCAACTTGTCCAGGTTCCCCCTCCTGCCTTCGCCCTGAGTAGCTGGGATAGGCTCCAGTGACCCCCGCGACCCTGCAAAGGATTCAGCGGGTTTTGAAGATGAATGAATGTGGATTTGGAGACAGCCTTTACTTACTTACTGCTAGACTCTTAATAGAGTTGCCTATTTATTTTTTATTAATATGGCGTTTCATTTTTCAGCAGCTTTACAACAATGTCAGTTGAAAAAGTGTCTCAAAGCAGCAGCTTAGATAATGCAGAATCATACAACCATTCTGTTTGGTCTATTTGTCCAGGGCCACCAGAAGCCTTACAGAACAGTGTCAGCACGGGCTGCAGAGGTTTCCACTGTTCTACGTTTACCTGTAGAGGCCTTCCTCTCTATCTTTGAGAAGTACCCTGAGAGTCTGGTGCGGGTGGTACAGGTGAGTTGTTTGTTAAATATTCAAATTTTCTACTATATTCAGAGTTCTAAAGGTGTTGTGATATTTATTCATTGTTCATATGTGCTTCAGGATCTGTTCTATATATTGATTGATTGTATATTTTTGGATTTTTTATTTTTATCGAAGAGCTCACTCAATATACTCCCATATACATCACACTAGCTTTCATACTCCACTGGTAATGTAGTAGTTCCAATTATAAAATAATGTATTGAAATTCAACAGACACAATCTCATGTAGTGTGGATGCACTCAAACTTTAACTTTGATTTTTTTTTTTTTTTTGCATCCCTTTGTAATTTCTCAGATCATCATGGTTCGTCTTCAAAGAGTCACAGTCCTGGCCCTGCACAACTATCTGGGCCTCACCAATGAGCTTTTCAGCCATGTGAGTTTATCACGAACACACGCTTAAATACTCTCTTTCAAGACAGTTATATGTAAGTATATGTGTGTGACATGGTTTTTTAGAAGTTCTTCATCATTAAAAATTTGTAGCTCTAGTCATAAGAGAAACAATATTTCAATGTTGGCGAAGTTATGCTTTTGTTTCCATTCTCTCTCACTTAATGAGTAAAGTACATGTTTCCTATACACTCATCATCCACACACATCACTTCTCCTAAAGGAAATGCAGCCCATGCGTTTACCACCTCAGTCACCCCATGCAACCCGTACTAGTCCAATTCGCCATGGGAAGCGCTTTGGCAGCCTGACGGTGCCAGAGGAGCATCGGGAAGCGGCCATTAAGGGAGAAGTAACAGGTATTGTTCTGTATTAAAGGATGATATGTTGCGTATCTGGATTTGTTTTACATCAATTGTGTATTTACGTGTAGTAGAACTTAATACATTTACATATTTTGCCTTTGAGTCAATAAATACTCATTGCAGATATTGTCTTTGCTTTCATTTTAATTACTGTAACCTTCTATGCAGGAGAACAAGGGAAGGATGGCACAACAGTGCCAACTCTTAGCAGGACCATCTCCATGCCTGTGGACATTGCTGGTGAGAGAGCCCTCCCTCTTGTCTGTTGTTTCCTGTTTTCTTCAACAAACACACAACACGTTGCGCTATCTCTGTAATCACACACCATATAAATCACTTATTAATGAATTTGATATCTGAGGATGTGCAGGTATTTTTTGAGAAATATGTCATTATAAAATGGTTGCCAAACTTTTTGGCAGGAGAATTCCACCTCTTTCGAAACCAAAGATACACCAAATGCCTATGAATTCACATCATATGTGAATATGGATGAGTTCATTTCAAGCACAACTTTATTACATTTCTGTGTGCAGCTTGAGAAATAGCTAAATATCTGTGCTAAATATGGTTATGTTTGTAAAGTTGTAGACCGAACAATATTACCAAAGTGAGACTAACTGCTATTTTACTACTTTGGATTTTCTTTACAGCTATGCAAAAAAGTCTGAGATCAGACTTCGACATGGCATATGAAAGGGGACGGATCTCTGTTTCTGCAGAGGATGGAAATACTCCTCCTGCCTATGCCCGGGTCAGTAAACTCTGGAGACACAAAAGTAAAGCAGTGCTATTTGAGAAACACATTTATGTTTACGTCATAAAGAGTACATCAGAGTTACAGTATTCACAAAAAAAGTCTTCTTATCTCAATTGTTAATCTCTTAATACTGTACTACAAAAATTAAATATTTTTTAACATACTCATGTTTGACCTGTTTTTAATGTTCAAGAATGTGATTAATTGTTCATTGTATTTCACAGCTGACTCATAATTGTAAAGACTGCTTAATTTTCTTTAGGATGATCCCTAAGAGATTTTATTTGATTGATTTTTAAATTATTTCTGATTTCTTGCATATTGTGACATTGTGTATCCTAGGAGCGCAAGGTGACAGTTGATGAAGTTCCCTCAGGGATCTACTTGTATCCAGAGGAAGAACCAGGAGTGGATAATATTTTCACACCCGTTTCTTGCCGATCCAGTGCTGCTCTTTTTGAGGAAGCTCAGAAAGAGTTCCTCAAACTCATGCGGATTGAGGTTTGTTTTAGATGTTATACTAATGAGTGCATCACAATGTAGCCACAAGGAGCCACAAGCGTAAGCCAGTGTCTTCTTGTGCCAGTATCAAGCCTGAATAAATACAATGGATTGCGTCAGGAAGGGCATCCAGCGTAAAAACTTTTGCCAAAACCAAATATGCGAATCACACTAAAGACTCCCATACCGGATCGGTCGAGGCCTGGGTTAACAACGGCCGCCATCGGTGCTGTTGACCTACAGGGTACCTTGGGTTCAAGCTGTTTTATCATGGGGTAGATACGAAGAGAAATGGAGTAGGAGTTATCTTGAAGGAGGAACTTGTTAGGAATGTCCTGGAGGTTAAAAGAGTGTCATTTCAAGCTTCAGGAGTGATGAATCTGAAGCTAGAAAGGGTGATGTTCAATGTGGTTACTGGGTATGCTCCACGGGTAGGATGTGAGTTAGAGGAGAAGGAGAAATTCTGCTTGGACCTTGATGAAGTGATACAGAACATCCCTAGAAGTGAGAGAGTTGTGATTGGTGCAGTCTTGAATGGACATGTTGATGAGGAGGTGATGGGCAGGTTTGGTATCCAGGAGAGGAATGCAGAAGGACAGATGTGGTTGACTTTGCAAAAAGGATGGAAATGGTTTAAGTGAATAAATTTTTCCAGAAGAGGGAGTAACATAGGGTGACCTATAAAAGTGGAGGTAGGAGCACACAGGTAGACTACGTCATGTGTAGACGGTGTTAACTGAAGGAAATCAGTGACTGCAAAGGCATGGTAGGTGAGAATGTAGCCAGACAGCATAGGATGGTGGTGTGTAGGATGACTCTGGTGGTGAGGAAGTTGAAGTGGGAGTTGAGACAGGCTCTGGGTGGTCAGGGGGTGCTTCCAGATGACTGGACAACTGCAGCTAATGTGATCAGGGAGCAGGTAGAGCATCATCTGGAAGGAAAGTACATAAGGAGACTTGGTGGTGGAACTGATTTGAAGTGAATATGCCTTTATTTGTCCCCAGAGGGGAAATTTCAAAACAGCAGCTTAATTTCAAAGAGTAGAAAAAAGAACAGAGCAGAATAGATACACAACAAACTGAAATCCTGCACAACATGGACAACAAAGACAGTATACATGTTTGGAGTCCTAGAGATGATAACGATAACGAGGGGCTGAGTGCGTCCTTCGGAGAGAAAAATGGCAGTGAAAGTCTCCATCACAATGGCAGACGGTTGGTAGTAACAGTTGAGTAGCTCAACTGTTCATACATGAACTGATGGAGACCCCGGTTGTACGCCAATGTACCGTTACATTAATCCACCTCCCAGTACACATGACGCCAGCACTTCACCCGTTGCCTGATGCTGTAGACACACGGGGCTTCTCCGGTGTACACTGATGATGGTCAACTCAGCTGTAGACACACACTGGCTTGCAAACTCACAGTGGATGGAGGTCCGGGATTTCGTGAACATGGCAAAAGAAACAGCCACTGCCTCACAAAACACTTCAAAAATGATACATGTCTATGTAGTACAGGAGTCCAATTAGTACGACCACAAGAGTCGTGTTAATTGAGTCGGACAGAAAAACTTAAAGTAGGAAAAAGTTACGGAGCTGCTGTTATAGGCGGCCGCTAGGACGGTGCCATCTTGGATACGTGAATGAGAAGGTGCAGGAGTATATACAGAGAAAGAGGTTAGCTAAGAAGTGGGATACTGAGAGGACTGCAGAGAGTAGACAGGAGTACAGGGAGATGCAGCGTAAGGTGAAAGTAGAGATGGCAAAGGCCAAACGAGTGGCTTACGATGACTTGTATGCCAGGTTGGACAGTAAGGAGGGAGAGAAAGATGTATACAGGTTGGCAAGGCAGAGAGACAGAGATGGGAAGGACGAGCAGCAGGTTAGGGTCATTAAGGATAGGGACGGAACCATATTGACGGGTGTCAGTTCTGTGATGGGAAGATGGAAAG
>JAPTHA010000001.1:11908775-11925854 GCA_029814585.1 Gymnapogon annona
GGAAGACCAAAGAGGAGGTTTATGGACGTAGTGAAAGAGGATATGAAGGTAGTTGTTGTGAGAGTAGAGGATACAGAGGACAGGGTTAGATGGAGGACAGTGATTCGCTGTAACGACCCTTGAAGGGAAAAGCTGAAAGAAGACTTATGAGTGCATCACACTGCTCTGTAATTGTATGGTTGTGACTAGAACCATAGTCACATTACTTCCATTACTTCCAAGGAAGGCCTGTGCCTGTTTCAGGGTCGAAGTGTGTAGTTTATGCATTAGATTCTCTCTGAAATAGTCCCCATGATGTATGATGAGGAGGTATAGCTTTTTCATCTGTTGGCCTGTTAAGTTGTTGTTTTTCTGCTTGAATGAGTGGATTGTCATAACTCATCCGTAAAGCATCAGCTGACAGATGAACATCACCATTCTATGGAAAAGAGGTCATCTATTATGTCCCTGTCTGTGTAGATTGTAGGGAGGATTGCATTTTCTTAAATAGTGAAACGTAGGACAAGCGGTAGAAAACATGTCTTGAATATATGAATATATGAAGTTATGAAACACTTCAAAATGTTTATGCTTTAGACCTAACTTCGAACTAGCAGCAGAAAAACACAGTTCATGCTCTTGATATAATAGCTGGTAACCACACTGAACTGTTGACTACATATTACCACAATAAATGTTTAAACGTGTATTTTTAGTCAATGCCCCAAAAGCTGATCAGCATCTAAATGTCCAATTCTCCGTCTCATGTGGAACATTCCAATATGTCATAAGCACTCATTCTACTTTCTTGTGGGAGTTGCGTCACGAAATCTGCCAATAGAGATATTTACTGTTGTTCTTGTTGTTTGTCTTAAATCTTTGTCCTCTGTAATCCAGGACCCATCCTTGTTAAATGGGAAAGTAACTCTGCACCATGCAAAAGCTGGAGCTGTCTTAGCCAGACAAGGTGACCAGGTACTGTATTAAAGACACTGTGCCATTTGCATTTCCATTTCACTGTACTATCTCCTCATAACCTTCAACAAAGTAAGGTCATACCTAAATATTTATCAATCTGTTCTTCATTTTCCCCCATTCAGGATGTGAGTCTGCACTTTGTCTTGTCTGGTTGTCTGCACGTTTACCAACGAATGATCAATAAACAGGAAGCGGTGTGCTTGTTTGTGACCCACCCGGGGGAGATGGTGGGACAACTTGCTGTACTTACTGGAGAGCCCCTCATCTTCACCATTAAGGCTGTCCGAGACTGTACTTACCTCAAGATCTCCAAGTCGGACTTCTATGAGTGAGTTGGATGACTTGATGTGTTTCCCATAGTGCAGTCAGAGTAACTGAGTGTGATTCTGTTTTCTATGTCCTTTTTGATTTAAAAAGTCATTTATTCTACCTAGAAATGGCATAATCCTTGTTTTATGGATATTACAATCATCTACTAATGATTCAGTCTGTTTTTTCAGTGTTGTTTAAAAATGTAAGTGTGTAAAATCTGTCTTTCCTGTGTGTCTCCCTCTGCAGGATTATGAGGGAACAGCCCAGTGTGGTGTTGAGCGCAGCCCACACAGTGGCCATTCGCATGTCTCCATTTGTGAGGCAGATGGACTTTGCTATAGACTGGATGGCTGTAGAAGCTGGCAGAGCCCTTTACAGGTACTCTATTTCCAACTTGTCCACAGTTTGAATAATGTGTAAAAAAATGTACATGGCCTTGAGTTGTATCAGTTGTTTTTGCAGTTATTATTATCCCATTTGTTTTTTATATCTCATCTTCAGACAGGATGACCAGTCTGACTGCACCTACATTGTCCTGAATGGACGCCTGCGCTCAGTCATACGCAAGGCAAATGGCAAAAAGGAACTAGTTGGAGAGTATGGTAGAGGAGACCTCATTGGAGTGGTGAGCGTGTCACTTTTTGTTTTATTTGTAGTCTCATTTTGCTGTCAGAAATCTGTCAAGGTAAAAATAGCTAATGGCATTGGTTAGATCTTAATGAGTTATTATTGAAATTGCAGAAGTATTTTCACTTTAGTTTTTGTTTCCAACATAGAGTAATATACGTGAGATTTGTTTTCTATGACATGAGGCAGTGTAAAAAAGTTTTTAGACAAACTTGACCATGTCCAAGTTTATCTTTGATCTATTGCTAATGACAACTTTGATCATTCTGCCTTTTGGGAACATTAATCTAAGTTGTGCCATATTAAAGCTGTGTTTTCGACATTAGAATGACAAGACTTGAAATTACAGCTAACATTACATTTTTAACCAAACTTGATTGGAAGCCTGTTATGAGTATTGATGCTTTGCAAAAGGCTTCTGCAGACTCTTCATCAAGTAGAGCCATAGTTTACGATTGGATTAGATGTTTTAAGGAAGGCAGAGAACAACTTGAAGATGGCCCATGGGAAGGGAGATCATGGACTGCAAAACGATCAAGAGAATGTCAATATTTTGCAGAATCTAGTTGAAGATGATCACTGAATAACTATTGATGAAATTACCTAAGAAGTTGGAATCTTCCATGGTCCAATATTTGTAATTTTTACTTAATATCTCAGCTTGAGCAAAGGTTCAGCTTGCTGAGTCCCAAAAGCACTTCACGAAGAATAACTGATTCAATTGGCTAACCTTTCTTCAGCAATTTTGATCAACATTAATGCAAACAGACATTTTTTTTCAACGGATAAAAATTGGCTCTACTAGTTTGACCCACAGAGGATAATTCAATCAAAAGAGTGGCATCCAAAAGGAACAGCTGACATCTCTGAGTAGATAGGTCTATTCAAAAGATAATAACCACAACTGTTTCAGATTCAAATGAAATTATCAAGATATTTTCTAGGTGGACAAAAACTGTTAATGCCAGCTGTTATGAAGGTGTTTCAAGAAAGCTGAAGGTTGCATTGATGAGACACTGTGGAAAACTACACTGCTGGTTTTACCAAGACAGTGCCCCCGTACATTCTGCAATGCTTATCAGAGCTGAGGGAAAAATCTTCCACGTGCTCCTCCTCCTTATAGCCCTGATTTAGCTCCATCTGAGTTTTTTCTGTTCTTAGTGTTAAAAGAATGCCTGAAAGATGTTTGATTTCAGTTGTTGGATGAAGCAAAATAGCAGGTTATTGCCTGGTGTCAAAGACAGCCTCAGCAATCCCATAAAGAACATATCTACCAATGGAAACCAATGTAAATTTGTTTACACTTTCATGGTGCTTATGAATTAAAAAATATTTTGATAAATATTCCAATATTTGTAATGAGTAAACAGTACATCATGCTTGAAAATATTTTTGTTGGTACCATATATCCATCATTCTATTTCTGTTTACTTCTCTTTAGGTGGAGGCTTTGACCAAACAGCCCAGAGCCACCACTGTCCATGCTGTCAGAGACACAGAGCTGGTCAAACTGCCTGAGGGAACTCTCAATAACATAAAAAGACGATATCCACAGGTCAGAGATGCAGCACTGGTTACTGGGACTGATTTACATTCCTGTTGCTTTACATCTGTGTCCTGTTGAAATTATACTAAAGCTGGGTGTGTCTATTCAGGTGGTGACAAGGTTGATCCACTTGTTGGGCCAAAAGATTTTGGGAAACTTGCAGCAAGGTCGTGGACCCTTCTCAGGTGAGCTGACGGATTTGAGGACTCCAAAAACATTTCTTCCGTGTATTTTCCATGGGGTTGCCACAGCCAGTCCAATTCACATATTTGATTTGGCAGGAGTTTTAACATTGGACATAACCCTCTGTATTTATCCGGACTTGGGACCGGCATAATGACACTGGCTTGTGGCTACAGTTGTAGGGAGTAATGTGAAGGCCCAAGGACCCACACTGGATGCTCATTGCTCCAAGCAGGAATCAAACCTGAGTCCCCCATGTGCCAATCTGATGCCTTACCTATTGAGCTGTACAACCGGTTGAGAAGGACTCCAACAACGGGGATAAATGTCAACAAGGCTATTGAACTGAGCGTCTCTTCATTTAGGCGGGGTACTGCGTCAGTACACATCAGTATTTAATTGTCCTCATGTTTAGACACAATATTTATCAAAACATAGCACCAAGTAGTCTCTGATGTGACTGATCCTTTTGTCCATCCTGTCTATGCACATAGAATTATCAGTCATGGATACACTATATCCTAACCACTGAACAAGATTTAAAAGGAGCAGATGAACTGAAACTTGAGTTATACTTGAACTATACACTGTTACTCATTGTGCAGGTAAACATCATTATCAGGTTAATAACGTTATATAATTGTGTAATTTCCCTTCAAGACACACAGTTAACTCTGTTTTTTTGTTAAATTCTAAGAATTAGAAGTTATTGCTATGTGTTTATGCAGACATAGGAATTGAAATATCATGCATAGCACGGTAAGATTATGTCTCACCACATTCAATACCTTGTTATAGAGTGTCTATGTGCACATAAAAACCCATGTGTTCATTTATTTCCTATTTTCTGCACTACCCTTTAGGTTCAGCTCTGAGTCTGCCCAATATGACGGCCAGTGCCGATGTCACTAACCCAGCCAGCAACCTCTCTACTGTGGCAGTTCTGCCCGTGTGTGATGATGTGCCAGTCAATGCATTCAACCTGGAACTCAGTCATGCCCTCAGTGCCATTGGTAGGACCACGTGGCTGTTTCATGTCCTCCTGGTTCAATAAATAATATTCACATTATCACATCTGGCACATCTATAAATGTATGTTCAGCTAAAATGCTGTACTGCTGTTATCTGACATTCAGGGCCTACCCTGCTGTTAACCAGTGACATTATCAGAGAGCGACTGGGTGCTTCAGCTTTGGACAGGTATGTTTTAAAAGTAAAATTAAATAATACATCGTATTTTCATTATCCACGCATGTTGAGCATGTACAGTAAACACACATAGACATGTAGACCATGCGTTACCACAATTTTTGTGGCAGATAAAGCCTTGGCTATCTGTAGGCTTTAGATTACTTGTGTAAACTTGTTGTGGAAGGCAATAACTTTAGCTGGTACAGTGTTGTGTAAAATACTGGAAAGTCACACTTGAGTACAAACACAGGTACTAAAAAATGGTAGAAGTTCAAGTGACCACCTGAAATGTTACTCAGGTTAGAGTCTTTAGGTATCTAGTATTTACTGTACTTAAGTATATCAAGTAATCTTCAGTTAAACCTATTTAGGTAATGAAACAAAAGTACAACTACATGTTAATAATCAGTCACATTCTTGAATATTATACAGCTACTCACATCAATAGATTACACGATAAGGCCCAATGACAAATCAGTATACAATTGAGTTAGGAAATGTGATGAAGTAAAAGTGAAAGTAAACAGAGTAAAAATACTCTGTAAAGTACATTTTCTCCTCATACATCCTTGAGAATGGTTGCCAAATATTATTACTTTGTTGTCATACAACACTGAGCTTGTGTGATGGTAATGGAGAGTAGAGCAAAGACATTTTCATACTAGAGTACTGAACTGCTAATTGTAATTTTTTTGGATTCAGGACAGATGACGGGTAGTGAGTAAAACATGTTGACCAATTGTTCCTGTGTAGCAAGTATACACGTAGTATTTGTTTATTCCACATCCCAGATTTATCTCATGCTTTGCGTTTTCCTCTTAGATATTTTCCTATTTTGACTTTGACTGTAGCTTTTCTCCACTCTCCACCAGCATCCATGAGTACCGTCTGTCCGGCTGGCTGGCCCAGCAGGAGGACATCAATCGGATTGTACTGTACCAGACTGACAACAGCATGACCCCATGGACCCAGCGCTGCATCCGTCAGGCTGACTGCATCCTCATTGTTGGCCTTGGAGACCAGGAACCTACACTGGGAGAGGTGTGTTTGTGTGAAGAATGCACACTAAAGACAATATGCGCTTTCCTACTGAGTAGTTTTATGAACTATCCACCTCGAATCTGGCTCTGTGAACTACTTTCCCCAGGGGAACCTTTCTGTCGAATTCCCATAGGCAGCAGGAACCTTCATATGGCGCAGCGTGATGTAATCTTATATTGTATCTGCACTGCGCGATGCAACTTTCACAGATGCACATGGATGGAAAATTACCTTTATTTATGTTCAAAATGTAAGTGCACATTTGAGGAACACCACAGAATAGTATATAATACAAATGATAGGTAGTGAAGATCTCCATGAAGTGTTTAGTGCCATATCCGCGCTGCCCTTGTGGACAGCACAGCAAACGTGGTTTTATCATCATAGATCCTGTAATCACTGATGAACAACAGAACAAACAGGTCCACACTCTACTGTCTTCTCTTCATCTGTTCATGGACCAGATGTGTATTCCTTCTCTTCTCAGAAGTTCACACAGATGTGAATGTGAGACACAGAAATGCTGCAGATAAGAGCAGATATGAGAGCGTGGAAATGCTACAGATAACGCACCGACGGGAAAGCTGAAAAGACCACATGAAGTGTTTATTGTAATTAACTAATAAAAGTAATTTGTAGATCTGTTGAATAAACTGTTGATTGATGTATTAAAGCAACAGGACTTACTGTATGTCTACGACCTGATCACAGTCGCAAATCACCGTAACACACTCTATTTACTGCAAGACGCGGGCATAGGCGTGGCCTGAGGGCTACCAATCAGCAAACACCCACATCATACAGTTCCTGGGGGAACCATGAAAAGACCCTGCCTCGGAGCAAGAACTAAAAAGGCTCTACGAACTATGGCTATGGTTTGTAGTTCATACACTGGGAATTCACATAAAAAGTTCTAAGAACTACAAAAGTTCCGACAGTGGAAAAGTGCCTTATAAAGGTAACAATGGACAGTTCAAATACAAGAGCAACACAATGATTTTCTACTCTCCTTTCTTTCCAGTTGGAGCAGATGCTGGAGAACACAGCTGTGAGAGCTCTGAAGCAGCTAGTCCTTCTGCACAGAGAAGATGGGCCAGGTCCTTCCAGGACAGTCGAGTGGCTCAACATGCGTAGCTGGTGCTCTGGGCATCTGCACCTCAAGTGTCCCCGTAGAGTGTTCTCCAGGCGAAGTCCCAGCAAACTGGTATGAAGCCATTCCTTTCCTTGGCAGATTTACATTTTACTGATATATTATATGTAACTTTTCGAAAATGAACTTTGAATATTATAACCTCATTTGGAAGACCTTCATCAAGGAAAAAGTACAAAAACACTGGTTGTTGAATGACAAGATGACGGTTTTCTGTGTGCAGAGGGAGGTGTATGAAAAGGTGTTTGAAAAAACTGCAGACAGACACAGTGATTTCTCTCGGCTAGCTCGAGTCCTGACTGGAAACAGCATCGCTCTGGTGCTGGGTGGAGGTGGAGCCAGGTGAACAGCACTCAGTTTGTACCAACAGACACAGAGCAGCTTAGTGTAATGGTTCAGTGTTAGACATGACGAGTGCAACTAGCTGAATATCACCCACCCCCCACCTGCTTGAAGAAAAACACGAAGGCTCCCTTCAGAACCCATATTTCTTTTGTTTGTGTTATAATTTTACATTTACATAGTTGAGGAGATAATAACCACACTCAAATATTGTGATTGATGCTAATGTACCTTAACACTGAATCACTCCCTGAGCTGCTGTACATACAGTGTCATGCAACACAATAGACTGTGGAAATGATTTGTTCCTTCTCTTGGTAAAAACAACTCAAGGTCACAAAACCTTAACTTAGTTTAACTCTACATAATTATGAACAATATATTCAATTTCTGCAAAGGGATCCTTCTAAGTTCCTGTAAGGCTTAGACATAGGCCCTTTAAATTAAAGTATAGTTTTTTCATACTCAGATTGTAGTTTTGTTTGTTACTATTTTTAACTCCCATTTACATGTTTTTTTCAATATATATATTTTTTTATCTATCCACTGTATCGGTTTTATTGTATTGCTTTCTCTAATGCAGAGGCTGCTCTCATGTGGGTGTGATCAAAGCTATGGAGGAAGCAGGGATTCCTATTGACATAGTGGGAGGAACATCAATTGGCTCATTCATTGGTGCACTGTATGCTGAGGAAAGGAGTGCTGTTCGGACCAAACAAAGAGCCAGAGAGTGGTCCAAGGTACAACTCCTGTTTTTATCCAACCTGTTAACTCATCCCCACTTTTCTACTAAAATGACTTATTCAGCAAATTACCAGGAGAGTGCTTATCTACTGATTTTAACTAAAATCCTACAATGCCAGATTGTCATTCTCAATTGATATACTGGTAAAATAAAGGTTAAATAAATAAATCCTGAAGTCATGGGTGAATATAAAATGTTGACTGTTTAGTGTTAACAGCATTGTTTTTCTCTTTAACAGGCAATGAACTCAGTTTTTAAAACTGTGTTGGACCTGACTTATCCCATCACCTCTATGTTCTCTGGTTCTGCCTTCAATACCAGCATCTATAAAGTTTTCCAGGACAAACAAGCTGAGGTAAGGCCCAAGGTCATACGTTAACAAAATAAAATACAAGCCACCACTGTGGCAAAATATTCCAAGACATGAGGTATATTTACAACCTGTACAGGAAATACACACGGTGCAATCAAAAAACACAATGTTGATACAAACCACGGTTCATGGTTTTCTTTAAAATCCTATGGTATTCAGTCTGTCAGTGTCGGCAACTGATGCTGAAAATGGCAAGTATTGACAAAGGCATGCATCTTTTATGAGTCATTTTCTTTTGCAGGGGTTTTGTCACTTTAATTCCATGGCTGGCTTCCCCTAGTGAAAATGTTCCATTAAAACATCTCTGCTGACTCTGTTTTGCAGAGGCTCTTAGCACCATTGAAGACAAATGTGATTAATTTTAAAGAAATATAAAGTACCGGTAAATGAACACAAGACACACTTCTTCCAGAATGATAGTGGAGGAGACAAGTCGACAACACTACATATATGTGATACATCATATTTGGAATAATAAAACTGATTGACTGCCGTACATTGGAGTCCTCCTCTAGCTGGGTAGTTACTCTGCATTGTGGTGTTTTTAAGAAATTGAACTTACATTTTCTATACTTTAAAATTGTATATTTTTTAAATTTATTAATGTGGATCATAATTGACAATAAGGCTTAGTGACAACTCTATCTTCCCTCTTCCTCCAGGACCTGTGGTTACCGTATTTCAACGTTACGACCGACATCACAGCCTCGGCCATGCGAGTTCATCAGGATGGTGAGTGTCAGCTGGGCTGACTGCAGGGGCCACCAACCCCCACCCACATTATCATTTGAATGAGTTTAATGTTTTATAGCCCCCAACAGTTACGGCAATGTGTTTATAGCTGTAGATCAACAAACAGTCTTCAACACACATAATATGCAAAAGTACCCAATTACTTAACATGGCTGATTACTACTGGATATTTAACACAACTCAATCTAATAATGCCGCTCTGAGTGACTGAATATTAATGAATGTGAAACTGGTTATGGGTACATGATTAGAAAGTCATGAAACAGTGAGCAATTATTACAGTCAGTCAGTAGAGTCACAGTGACTACTGCTGTTACCCAAAGGAACATACTGACATGCATCTGCACTTTACTGACTTCAGGAGGTATTTCAGCATGCGTTAGAGACAGGAATCTGAGGCAAGCTGGAAGCTTATTTGTAAAGAGGAGTGCATGCTCGCTGCTGTTGAAGGTATACTCCAAACTAAGCTGAAGATGGTGTTTCACTCATTGTGCACAAGCCTTGGCATGAAGTACATGCTACAAGTACCGTACATGTGTTCTAAATAGTCAAATACATATAACCAATAAATAAATAAAGATATAATTACATTCTTGTATCTTATGGATGGTTAAGAAACATTCATATTTTTCTATCAGTTCATACTGTGAAAGGTTTGATGGCATTTCAGCATAAACTGAAGACCAAATCACTTTGTTCATCTTGAGTTTGTTGAGACAAACATCCCAGTTTCAGGTGTGTTTGGAGTCAGGCTTCGAAGAGGATTTCAATATGATATGTGCAGCATGAAAAAGAAGACTGTCTGTACCTGTACTTTTGATTGCACTTACAGAAATAAGTATGAATGTCCTATGTTTGGCTTGTATATAAATGGACCATCACTAACATTAGCCAGTAGAGTAGACGTAGCTCCACACACACAACAAACCCTGTAAATCCAGTATGCAACATCGTAGACCATGTTTTTCATTACCATTATCAGTGTGTACCATTAAATGTGTAATGATATTGAAATAGAAAGTTGTTCTAATTCAGTCTTGGTTGAGCTGGATTTGAGGGTTATGTGTGCTGGTAGACCTGTGAACTCAAAAAAACTCTGAATGCTTCTGTTTGCATCTTGGCATGGGTATCTGTATTAACTGCTAGAGCAAAGCCTCTCCCACTCTGTCTCATTGCACCATGATCTGTCTCCTGTACTTTTTTACCCTCCTTTATTTCTCAACTTCCATTCTCATCCTGATCTCTATTTCTACTGTTGTTTAATGCAATGTCACTTTTTAGCTGTTCTTCTATGTTCCCCTCTTTTTAAATTCCATTTCTCTTAACATCTTTTTTTAACATATTCCCCACTGCTTAATTGACACAACTCCCAGGCTGTCTTAGATACTAGACATGACTATCCATGACAGAGCAGCCCATGTAGAGGATTTGGCATAGACAGTATAACCATGTAGTTACCTTGCTGTTCCCTATGTCTACGTCAACGTGTAGGATCCAGAACACTTCACCCTGATTTTTCTCCTTGCTCTGTAATAACACCCCATGCTGCTTCTTCTTTAGTCCCATTTTCCGTTTCCTGTAGTTATGTGTTTGTCATTGCAAACAGTGTATGTTACTTTGAAAGGTACATAGAATTACAAGTTTACCGCAAATGGATATTTTTTCCAAAAATCCCACTTCGCCTTCCACTTTTTGTCTAAGTTTGGAGATGTTAGCTAGCGGCCCGACTGTACTTCTGTAAGTGATGGAAAATCTCTTTCTCTCTCTCTCTCTCTCTCTCTCTCTGTTTGTTCTACTCTCACTTTGTTGAACCAGTCATCTAACAATGCTATTAACATTTATTTTAATATACTTAATGAACACATCAAAGTTCCTATCACCATTTTGGTCATGAAGCTGGGTCCCATACAGTATATATTATACTCACATAGGTTTCCAATCTATTCAGTTTTATGTTCTTACCAAAGCAATTCGTTTTCATATTTTTGTTGTATTTTTATTGTATTCCACAAAAGCTATTTTGCCTTGAAAATTGTGTTCACACTTCAAAGAAACCTGTAATTTGAGGTAAATTCCTTTTCTGCCTATATTAAGTTCTTTCAGTTTCTTAAAAGTAATAGGAATGAAGTAAATAATGTTGAGCTTGTGTTGTCATTCCTTTCAGTCCTCTTCTCGCATTTCTTTTCCTGTCTTTCATCTTGCTCTCTTTCAGTATTCCTCTTCTTTTCTGTCTCGTGACACTCTTATTTCCATCTGCGACATGGAGTCCGGGCCATATTTGAATGTGTTCCTCCTTCTCCATCTCCATTTCCTGACAGGTTGCGTCTGGCGTTATGTTAGAGCAAGCGCCTCCTACACCCCTTATTTACCTCCCCTCTGCGACCCCAAGGACGGCCACTTGCTTGTGGATGGTTGCTATGTTAACAATGTCCCAGGTCAGATTTTTAAAAACCCGCTCACCAGAAACCTTCTCCTTCATCCCTAAGCCGCCAAACCCTCTTCTCGTCCTCACCCTATCAAATTTTCACTTTTAACCAACCCTAACCCTGACCAGTTGGACAATGGCCCATGGTTTGGAAGGAAAGATTAAATCTACCATTTGCCTTTTGAATTGATTTGGTCAGGCCCCCTTTCTTTAAAAAGAAATATATCACGTTGGACACACTTCTCAGTTTCTAAAAGTAAAAAGTAAATGTATCCTTACATATGATGTTTCTCCTATGCATGTCAGGATATCCCCAATCATAGCCAGATGCATGGTGTAATATTGTCTTGTTCAACATATTTGCCACAGAGTTCCTCTTTTTTACCTCATGCTGACACTTTTTATTTCACTCATGGTCTGTTTAACTTGTGTGTACAAGTGCTACCCCCAACCTAAGATATGCCTTGTTGACATTTTAGGCTGAAAGGGAAAGTTTCTGATTTTCACATTGTTAACATTCCACTGCATTTCATAAAAACACAAAAACCTTAACTTGAAGTATTTAAAATATTTAATAAGGACACGTAAAGGCAACTGTTTGCTAAAACGATAATTTGGTGAAGCTAGCCCACATTTTTGTAGGCTATGCAATATTCAAGTGAGTGGTTAGCGCTTGGCTAATCCCTCCCTTTAAACAATATGCTAGACAGTAGCCTTCGAATGGATCCTCCTTTACTCTCTCAATGACCCCACACTTTGGATCCGCGCCCAATATGTGCAATATTCAAAGATAATGCCTGTCCGTCAAAAAAATGGTGTGGTAAGTGTGTCTTTTTTACCTTCTTTTTAAAATACACATCGACTTCACCAAATCAAAACATGGCCCTCTCCTCAGTTAACATATGGTCAACCATTTTGGGGTTTGCTCCTGTAACAGGCATACGTGGTTGAAGTCAGAGTTAGGGAAAAGTGCAATAAATCTTTTGAAGCAAAATGATAAACCCTTTGCTTTGTCAGCCTGACTTGCTTAAGACTGTACATGACTGCACTCTGTTAGCATCTCTTCTGTCTTGCTGTTGTTCATTGTGACTTTCAATGGGCCTAAGTGTCATCTGTCATGTGGACTGAAGTGCGGTTCGTTCCCCTTGTCTCATCCAAGTCCCTTTCTGTTTCATTCAGTAATATTTGTTGACCAGCACCTGTCTCCTCCTCTGGCTTTGCTTCTTTGTATGTGCATGCCAGTACTAGACTCAGCAGGCCAATCAATATATTCCAACTATGTATAGGTTTATATTGATGGTATGTTATCTCCTTTTCTAAGAATATGTGTTCTGGATCCTGCTGTTGCCCATTGCAGATTGTGTACAATATGAATACACCAAAAACAAACAGTGTCATTAAATCAGATCTTAGGTTCTCCTCATAGATTTTATTTCATCCAGTCAGATTGACTATTCCCTATATACTCCACGCACAGTTGCACCCCTCACTTTTACTCTGCGGTGCTCCTTATCCTTCCAACCCATGCAGCGCCTGGCCTGCTCCTGCCCCCCACTGGCTCTGAGCTGTACTGTGGGGCTGATCAGGCTGGTCGTTCCCTGCCATGTTCATGGTGCAAAGATCTCCAAACATTTTCACAACTTGGGTCACTTGTATATTCTAAGATCTCTTAGTAAAAGTTACTTTGGATTTTAATCATTACATTTTGGAGAAACTACTTAGTTTGTGATCACATGATAACAAAACTCCATTGTTGAGACATAGTTTGGAGATTCATACAGCCTTGGTGCTCTGTGATGGATGCCATTTACTCTTTTTACCTACTGCACAAGTCATGCAGGATGTCTGTGCGAGGTAACGAGGTTTGCGGTGGTGTACAGCAGAGACTAAAGGTGCGCAGAACCACAATCCCAGCAGGGATCGACTCCTTCACTTTTGTTGACATCCGCCTGGTGTTGGTATTGTGGTCTGCATCGGCACTAACCTGAAACTCATAGAAAGCACTATTGAGATGTTATCCCCCTTCCTCCTCCTCCCTCCCTCCCTCCTTGGTGTGCCAGGCTCTCTGTGGCGCTATGTGCGGGCGAGCATGACCCTCTCAGGGTACCTGCCGCCTCTCTGCGACCCCAAAGATGGCAACTTGCTAATGGATGGTGGCTACATCAACAACCTGCCAGGCAAGTAGAGGTGGTACTCCCTACCCCGAAACCAACACACAGTCCTCAATGTCCTCTAACTCCCACCCTTCAAGAGGAGGGATGAAGGTGGAGAGAGGGATGGGGATGATTTTCAGGAGGGGTTTTAAATACAGTTGGTGATGTGTAGATGTGGGTAAGTATCAGGTATGTGTGATGACAGAGGGAACTGTGGTGGTGATGCTGAATTTTCCTGATTGGAATATAAAGCTTATTCAGACAATACAATAATCATCTCATCAGATTTAAATAAAAGCAAACTGTGTCCAACCCTGAAAAAATCAGCAAGAATAGTTGGACTAAGATTGAATTCTGTTCTAAGTACACAAAGAAAACAAACATTAAATATGGAAAAAAAAAACATTGAACAGGGGAATGTGGAACTGGTTTTCAAACGGCACAGAAAGACGTACGCCAGAAAATATGGAAATGGTCCCACCAACAATAAAATTCATGACAAAAAAACAATGGTGGTATGCTAATGTATAGATTTGTTTAAAACCACAAGACACTGGTGTGCTTTGAAAGCAAGGCCTCCTTCTCCTGATGTTGAAATGGAACTATCATATAGAGCTGGGTGATGTGATATGATAATGCCATAATATTAAAGCAGGCTTTTGTCCGAATGAATGAACAAGATTTTTGTGCAAGCTACTTAAAATTTGTCCTAAAGCAGTTAAGAGCTGTAGAGAACACTTAAATTCTTTAAATAACATAATATTGCTGTACAATGTTTGCACTACATTAAACATTTTTGTCCATATTACTTTTTTTATGAAATTCAGCCGCATTACACAGTTCTATATGTGTATTTTTTATACTGGTGAATTATTCTAAAATCAGCATTTGTGTAGTATATTGTCCTGAAGAAAAGTCAATATTTCAAGTGGGCTATTTTTTTGTCTGCGGACCTTTCTGCTCATAAATCCTAACCTCAATGCTACAATTTCAAGTACTGCTTGTGTAAACTAGCAACTAAGTACTTTCAAGTACTGCTTGTGTAAACTCTAAACTCAATTTTAGAGAGACATTAAAAGTTTTTCATGGTGCGCAGAAAAAAAAATGCCCCCGCTTTTGTGTCTTGGTCATTTTGCTAAATATACTGATGGAAACACAACCATATTTCACAATATTCTGGGCTGTACAATTGTGATTCTGTTTTTATTTCATTATCTCCCTAATGAGGGTTTTGTCTGAGACTTGTGGAATGTGGTTGTTTCTTGACCCAAACACTGATTCAACTGCCGAACATCTTGTAAAATCGTCCGTTCATTTCTGAATTTTGTGAGTCCCTGAGGAGTTTTTGCACAATCAGCTGTATTCCTAGTTGTTTTTGGCAGACTGGATTAGTGCTTTGGGCTTCTGGAATGTCGTCCGGGTTCTGTCTTTGCAAAGGCTCTACGCCACAAAAATCCTCACTGCCAGGCCTCCTTTGAGCAAAAGTCTACACAAAAGGTCAGGATTTCAAGCCCTGTGCTTGTTGGTATGGAAAGTATTTTTCTTTTATTAAACTGCTGTTATTCATTTTTACTAATTGGCCATAAATGTCCTAAGTTAATCACAGGAAAACTTGAGGTTTTTGTGGTGCAAGTCTATGTGAATCCTATGACTCTTAAATTAATGAACTGAGGTCATTCTGTTATGAGAAATAATATGGATTATTGTTGTCTTATCGTTGCTGCTGCTGGATATTGCCATGCAACTGCTGGATTTGTTTGTGTGTGCGTGCGTCTGTGTGATCGGGCATATATCACACGGCTAACAGCGGACATTGCAAGGAACATGGGTGCCAAAACTGTCATTGCCATTGACGTGGGTAGCCAAGATGAGACCGACCTCTGTAACTATGGTGACTGCCTGTCTGGCTGGTGGTTGCTGTGGAAACGGATCAATCCTTGGGCAGAAAAAGTAAAGGTATTGCACAAAATGGCACCTCTTCTACTGCTTCAACAGTTATAAACACCTCATGAGTCAGTAGGATGAGCAGTCGTTGATCTAAAATAGTAATAAGTTGTGATGGTGTGTGGTTCAAGTGTTATTCTCACGACGTCCTTTTGCCAAGGTACCAGACATGGCCGAGATCCAGTCTCGGCTGGCCTATGTGTCTTGTGTGCGGCAGTTAGAAGTGGTGAAGAAGAGTGCCTACTGTGAGTACATCAGACCACCCATTGACCGCTTCAAGACCATGGACTTCGGCAAGTTTGACGAGATCTATGTAAGTTGATTGCTAAATTTAGCAGGTTTTTTTTTTTTTTTTATTTTGTTCATGCAGCTCGTACAAGGACTGAATGGTGCTGCACAACTTCATGGCAATTACAATAAATGTGACATTGATTTGGCCTGTGTATGAGGTCAGCAAAATTGTGCACTGCAGTAATGATATGATTTGTATTAAATTGACAAATATTAAAGAATGATAATTGGCTTTACCAATGCAACTACCTCTACTTTAGTAAATACACTGCCAAAGACCCAACCAAGCATGAATTGCTAAAGAAAAATCCCCTTGAATATTTCACATAATTAATTTAACATTAAGTTAAACAATATGACACAAAGAAATGAAAATGTCTCTGGTAACCTCAATGAATGACTCTTGAACTACAGTATTTGTCTTGATTTTCAATCAACAAATGTGACATGTAGTGCGGTGCAGAAGACTCATTCCCCCTTAAGAACAATCTTGTTTTAACAGGGTTGTAATGAGCACAATCTGTTACTCTGTCCCTTTATTAAAATACAGCAGGAAAATACAAGGGAATATTGGGGGACAGTATGAAAAACACTTCCACAAGCTACAGTGAAAATTTGAGTATTTAGTGTTCCAGAGGCAAAGTGTGGGCTGAACAGTAATAAACGTTTGATATGTTGAATGGAATGGTAGAGTGAATCTCAAGTGAACAAGCATCATCTGTACAGAGGAGTTCAAGGCATGTTGAGTACAATGTGACACCAAATACTGGACACTTGTGGCTGTTTACTTCTGATATTCTTGTTTTTAATGCTGGTCCCATATTTCCAATATATTTCAGGTGAATCTCCTTAAAAGACAAAAACATATGTGCACTATGTATTAACAATTAACAGTGCATTAACAATATAATCTTGCTAAAATAACAAAAACCTACTGGAGACTTCAGAACTATATAACTGTATATTACTATATAACTCATGATGTCTCTGTATATCACTATATAACAATATAACGGTCTAACTATAGAACTGTATAACTATATAAC
>JAPTHA010000001.1:11941618-11954824 GCA_029814585.1 Gymnapogon annona
ACAACATAGACAATATATACAGTAAACATGATTGAAGTCCCGGAGTTGATGATAACGAGGGCAGTGATGCGTTGTTCAGAGCTGAGAGAGTGACTGTCGTCGCAGGATACCGTGAGCATGGCGTTTACCTTCGAACCGCTAACCGTTATCCTAGTCGCAACATATCACAACCGTAACTCACTCACACGCACCTCCAGTCCTCCCCCCTTCTCCTCCTCATTCTTTCGTCAGCTGTCACCTGCAGAAAACGAACCAAAAAACAAAACAATCCGGTCGGATCCTGATTCAGGACTCGTTCACAGCCGGGCAGCACAGCTTAGCACCCGCGCGGCAGCTCGTTAGCCGTTAGGTCCCATCATGGTTATAGAACGGTGGGTAGAATGACCGTTACACACCCGAACCGAATGGAACCCCGGTTGTACTGGCACCTGCGCATCCCGGTACACGACCCCGGCTCCGCTGCACCGATGGTGATAGTCACGCGGGTTGCTCTTCGGTGTTCGTCGCTGCAGCTCATCCCAACTGGAGACTGACTGGACTGGCTCACGGTCCCACGCTGGTGTTAAGAGGGTCCGCGAAGTAGCAGACCAGCTACTACTTCAAAAATCTTCAAAAATGACACGTGTCCATGTTGTATAAGAGTCCAATTAACACGACCACAAGAGTCAGGCAGAAAAGTTAAAAGTAGGAAAAAGTATAGGAGTTGCTGTACTGGAAACCTACGAGGGTGCCAGGAGCCAAAACCAATGTGTGACCAATGGGACAATGGGTCCAATAAATGGTCATATAATATAATACAGTACATCTTTGGCGTGGCCTGGCCGCTCCTCTTTCTCTGACAACATCCAATTGATTCTCCAACAACCTCCATCTGCTCATCACCGGCGTTTCTGAGTCGATAGCATACAACCTCTGCCTGTTCTGGCACCAGGAGACGTTGAAGGAATTCCAAGCCTTTGTCTTCGGACTGGTATTAATAAACAGCATGAAACCCTCTACTGTCCAGCATATACTTTCTGACACATATTTGCTTTTCCCCTGTCTGTCCATCATACTGTACGTACTTGTAAACATGCTTTCAAACAATAGTTACCATCCTGTGTCCCGTGTCAACATAGAGACAATACATAGTTGTACAAAAGAAAATGCTCCAGTGTCCTGTGTTTTTAAACAAATTGATAAATATTGCATTTCTGATTCTTTTTGTGTCAAATCTGCATCAACTATGATAAAAGCCTCGATGGTAGATGAAATCCAAGTGCAGGAGTTTGGCTATAAATACTGCAAGGATAAAATTTTGATTCCGAGAGCTTGGTGGAAATCAGAATAACTTATACTTGTACTCAGTACAGTTTAATTATAAATTCAAGGAAGTCCAGTGATTTCACTGTTTCTTATCTGTAAGTCATGCTTCATCATAAATGTCCAGGTCTAAGTCTATGTTGTAATTAGAAGAGTTCTAGTAACTGATTTAACAGCCAGGGCCTTCCTTTTAGGTCAGTCACACTTTTCTTGATTCTCGGGTTCAGCCATCCTATGTTCTTTTCCTCAACTTGTCTCTCTGTTCCTTCGTACATTCACACCTGAGATATGAATAGGTCATGAGATAGAGCCAGAAGGAGTGAGAGGTTGAGGTGAATGAAAGAAGGCAACCTAATTTCACAGTCTTCATTGTAATTAAATAGTTAAAAACACCACTGTAAATCCTACAGAGACCACAGAAACTCAGCATTTGTATTCTCCAGTCTGACCTTTTTAGTGAATTCAAATCCAAACTCAAGTATAGAAGGTGATGTTAATGTACTTTTCCTTGTATGTTAATGTACTTTAACACTGGCTTCCAACCGTGACGAAAATTGAAGAGGACCATGTCAGTTCTTTGCTAATTCTGCAGAAAATGATCTACTCCCTGTAGATACAAACAGGTCAGTCAATAGGAAAAAAAACCCAAAAAAGCAGGCTGTTATGCACTATGGAAAACATTGATCCATTCTCTGCATCACTTACAGTATTTGTCATGAGGGTTACACAGGTACCAGAACCTATTCCAACCACCAGGCAAAGTTCACTGCAGTCCTTCACAAGGTGGACGCACTGTACATGGCCAACCACCATCCACTGTCACGTCCCATGTCTACTCAGTGGGAGGAAACCAGAGTATCTGGAGAGAAATGTCTCTTCCAAGATGGTGCCACAGTAGGCTACCTCTTACAGCAGCTCTAACTCTTTTTCCTACTTTAAGTTTTTCTGCCTCAACTCTTGTGGTCATGTTAATTGGGCTCTTGTATGACATGGACATGTGTAGTTTTTTAAGTGTTTGTGAGGGTAGTAGCTTGTTTGCTGCTCTCATGGACCTCATCAACACCACAACGGTGTGGTATCGTGAGCCAGTCCGTTTTTATACAGTCGGATCAGCTGCAACAGCGGTGGACTCCCGGGAGAGCGACCCGTGTTTCTGGAGGAATTGCGCCGTTGGAGGAGCGGTTGTAGAGCTGGTGCGATGTACCAGGTGAGGAGGAGACGGTACAGCTGAGCTTTCCATCTGTTCTGTGGAGGATCTAACGGCAATGCTAACCAGGCTGCAGAGGGAGTACAAGCAATTCGTTTTCTACTGGTGATAGTGGACCGAAGAACGAAGAAGAGTGGTGGAGGAGAGGGGGGACTGGCGTTGTATGTGTATGAGATGATGTAACGGTTTGTGAACTGTTTGTTGTGGTTATGAACGTGAAGGTTTTAACTGTTAGTGGTTAGCTGTTAGCACCTGATGCTACGCTACGGTGGACTGTGAGGAAATTCATCCCACCCGTCTCTCAGCTGCAGATGACACATCACAGTCCCTCATTATCATCTCTGGGGACTTCAATCATGTACTGTATACTATCTATGTTGTACAAGAATTAAATTGTTGTATATCTGTCTACTCTCTTTTTCTACTCTTTGTATTCTGCTGCTGTCTGAAATTTGGCAGAGGTTGGTAAGGGGGCTACACCACACAAACTGCTTCCAAATAAATAGTATTTAACATAGAACCAGATCCCTACACGTAATTGACTGGGACGTGACAATTTTGTAAAATAGTAATAATAATAATCTATGCAAATTTGTTTATGTCATGTGACTTCAGACTCTGGTTGATTGGCGGGTGAACAGACGGCAGTGGCGGGCTGTGCATTTAAGACCTGGACCTGCAGTGATGTCCTACCGGACTCAATCCACCTCTTAAAACTATAATTCTGATCCATGGATCTACACATGATGCGTTTAGACCAAAACACATACAACTGCATCACCTGAACATAAAGTCACCTGCAACAGAGTTATAGTCTAATCAGTAGACTAATAACAGAGAAACAAAAGGAACTGACAGCGACCAGACACAGGTTTATACGCCGCCGGCACACAAACGCTACCCGACATATGATTCCTGAAAATCAGTGAGAAATCATTAATTTCTTTTAGTATATTATGATGTGCTGATAATTAAACTGCTATAGTTAAACTGCTAATAGTTAAACTGTGCAGAAGTGTATTGGTATAAAACTCCTCTCTTTAGAGGATGAGGAGCAGAATTACAGGTGGTATTACAATAGCCGTCCTTGGTGTTTTATTTTGAAATTATAGTAATTTGTCTCGTGTTTAATTACATCTTTCAGGCTAATTACAGCACTCAGTATTTCACCTTCAAAAACACAGTGTCAGACCTTTGGTATTTGTTTACTGTTCATATTTGTTTACCATTCTGCTCTCTGTCCCCAGAGTCGGAACCGAATAGGGAAAAGCAGCTTTTAGTTTCATGCTCCACACATCTGGAACAAACTGCAGAGTTATTTTAAATCAAGTTTACAGACTCATTTGTTTACTGCCTTTGACTAGAGGACCTAAACTGACAAAAAATTAAAATGAACATTTTTAATGTTATTCAATTTTATTTTAATCTTTAATCATGACACACTTACTCCTGTATGTTTTGACGGTTAATATTAACCGTAGAAAAAAAAACCTATATCTGAATATTCATGCAGAAACCCATTCTTTTATCCTCCACACAAACAACTTGAACACCTCTTTTATTACTACTCAGTGTACTTATTGAGTACTCATTGTGCCTGATCAAAGAGCTGTAATTACACGCATTAATGAGTGATGACTCCAATGAGCGGGTACTACACATGCAAATACACGTATAAATGGATGAATGTATGTGTGTGTATGTGTGTGGCGTGGAGGGGAGGGGGTTTTGGCGTGACTTTAGAGTGTGAACTCTTGTCTACATGGGAGCCTGTTTGTACACGTGACAGAGCTGCTCCCACAGAACAGTGTTTGTCACCCTGCTATTTAGCAGAGGATGATGGACGTTAGAGGGTCAGCCATTAATTATCCTCTTTATACCAACGAGAGAGGCTGAACCACCTACTCTTCAAAGCATTTAAACACCTTCGCCTCTGTCTTCCTCTTTCTTTGTCATTCACGGTGACTTTTTGAATGTGCCGTGACTGACTTGTTTATGCGTTTCTCTGAGCTGCAGTGGGCAGAAGTCAGGAGCAGAAAAAATGCCAAAACTCAACACACCCCATCACCCCACAGCTCAGTTCCAGTCTCTATGTATAGACACAAAGCCGTTTGTGTTGCTTCTGTGACCATTTGTGATGTATCTGACAGAGTGGTCATCCTAGCTATCAATAGCTCCCTGCAGACATGCCATTATCTGATCGCATGGGGTCACAGCTAATGTAATCTGTGAACATACAGACATGGAGATCGGATCACTCTGGACACTTTCACATGTGCTCAGATGTACATGTCCACAGTATAAAATTGACATTTAAAAAAGCTCACAGAGATGAGTTATACATACGCAGGGACTTTAATGATACCCAGAGGGAAATTCCCTGCTTACTTCCTCCTCTTCTCCCTCTTTATTACTTTACATCTTCTTCAAATGTATAGTTGTACAAAAAGTGTCCTGGATCAGCACTCAGAGAATACAATATCTGAAGTTTTTTTCTAAACATATTTTAAGCTTTTAAATATCTACCACAATGTGTGTGCCATGTAAGAAAACCATTAAATACACGGAATGGTTGTAGTTGTAATGTTAGCATGTTTACCTAACTTCAGTCAGCACATTATTATTATCATTATTATTATTGTTATCACTATCTTATCTTACTATTATTTTTATTACTATTGTTATTGTTACCCTTATTATTATTATAAGTGTAAATTCAACCCACATTCTGTGTCTAATTCCACAAATGCCATGATTTTAAAAATGACCCCAAAGTCAGAAACAGACAGTGAACAGTTTGGTTTATAGTTTTTCCAAATGGTTTCACTAGACCCATCACAAAATCAATATCTGCTCTGTATCTGCATATTTTTGTAACTTTTCCATGTCGTCAGCCTTTTCCCATAGGGAACTGCAGCCTTGAAGCCTCTTAAACCATTGAGAGTTCAGTGACAGACAGAACAATGTTACAGACTGTCCATTTCTGGGGGGGGGGACTCATTGCATCACACATATTGTATACATGCTTCACGTTCTCGTAGGGTGCCTCTGTACACAGGCTCCTGTCCACTAAAGAGATATTAATTGTAGCCTATAGTCTATGAGTCAATGTACATAGAAACTAACATATCTACTCTAAAAATGTGCTACAGACTATAGTGTTATTTCCTCTAAAAGCACTTCCACTTCCATGCTGCAATCTCCCTGGTGTAATATTCTTTGTTTAAATTATTGGAGTGTCGGATAATCCCAAAAACAAGCATTAAAAGCATGCACCAGAGGTTAATGCCTTTTGTACTTACTGTATATACAGTATAGTGCCACCCTGAATCCAGCAGGAACTTTTACTTTATGTTTTGAGTTTTTAAAAGGTTCCCATTCATCCTGTCGTGGTTACATCAGTAAAACATAAATCCTAAGATTTATGTTTGGCTGCATTTCTCTACATTTTTTTCACCCGCTTATTAAAAATAATAAATTTTTTGCAATAGAGCTCAGATGTTATTTTTCAGACAGCTGTTCAGGAACACTTTCCCAGTACATGATGTGAATTGAACATTGTTGTTTGAGGGAAGACAAGAGGCAGAAGTTAATGGGTTATTATGTGCTTTATGACTTCTCTGAGTGGGTTGTTCTGCTACACATGCTTACTTAAAAAGGCTCCAGCATATTGGCCCAGCATATGGTTATGAATACATTTACATGAAAGCATGCAGGCGCGCACACCAAAAAAAAAGTCATTGCATGCTGTCTGAAAAAAACAAAAACAAAAAAAA
The DNA here is from genome assembly GCA_029814585.1 of Gymnapogon annona. NCBI lineage: Eukaryota > Metazoa > Chordata > Actinopteri > Kurtiformes > Apogonidae > Gymnapogon > Gymnapogon annona. The sequence continues at coordinate 11,947,904 of JAPTHA010000001.1, forward strand.
AAACAGCTTACACAAATGCTTACATAAGACGCTGCTACAACAGGTACATGGTGTATCGGGTATACACTTCTGTAATGACTGGGTATGGAAATGAGCCGTGAAAGCCATAGGTATAGACTAGAGGACACATACTGAGTCACCCATGCCATTAGTCTTCTGTGATATCTGTCTCATTTCATTAGCATTGCTGAGTGGTTGAGGAGCACAGGATGTCCACTCAGGCCCCAAGAGGAAACATATTGTTCTCTTTTTTTACTCATATCCAAGAAAATCTCCCCACAAGTATACCATCTGAACCTGTTACCTTCTCACAGAGGGTGACTTTTAGAAAAAAAGCCAAATGGGATTAGAAAAAGCTTTTTCCAAAGCATCCAATGAAATTCAGCCATGAGAAAAGCATGTTGGCAGAAGGTGTTAATCAAACTGCTGGTTTTAAGGTCTGTTTCCTAGCACGAACGGTAAGTGGAAGCTAGACCAGTGCTACATATAGAAATGAGAACACTGGAAATATAATCGCTGTATTATTCTAAATCAGCAAAACTTTGACCTTTGCCTCAATTAACACGCTTTAAGACTAATATTACAGGTTTTTTTTGCTTTTATTTCCTCTGCAACATAAGCTGTGATCACTCCTGTTATTTACGTGGTTTTCATCCGTCTGTCTCAATCATAATGGAGATATTTTATCTGTTACAGCAGGTTACAACAGCACACACAAGACACACACAACAGACTCCGAAAATTTGAACAAGTCCTAATACTATCAAAATACAGATATAAATAAAGAAAAGAACAGATTGTATACATATAAATAAAGAAAAGAACAGATTGATTGCAACAAGATCAAGAAAGAGATGTTGTCAATGGTCAGTTACTATTATGACACCTGACAGCTGCAGGAAGGAACGACCTGCAATAACTCTCCTTCACACACTTGGGGTGTCTCAGTCTGTCACTAAAGAAACTGCTCAGTGCAGTCAGTGTGTGTTTGAGGGGGTGGGAGTCTGTGACCAAGATGGAGGCTAACTTGGCCTTCAGCCTCCTCCACACCTCCTCCACAGGTTCCAGAGGGCATCCCAGGTTTAAAGTAACAAGTACATTCACCTGTAAATTTGATGTGATCTCAGTGTTGTCTCATATTTTCAGAGGTATGGCATCCTCTGAGTCTGGATCTTATCGGTTCATTGTTCTAATTCCCCTTATCTAGAGGTACAGACCAACACATCTCTGGGTACAAGTGGTCAGTCCTAAAACCAGTCAAAGCACCTACAGTAGGTGGTAAATTAAATGCACCTAATTGTAACACATTGAAAGTATTGTCATTCAAGTTTGATTTAGTTGTCAGTTATGAACATTTGTTGTTTTATTGTTTTTTTTTTTCTGGCAGTCATAAAAGCCATTGTCATGACTTTCAGAGATGACAACAGCAGAGACATAATTTTGATGACAAATTAATTCCAGTCAGAATAGTTCTGCGGCGAGATTATGACTGTCCTCAAACAAGACAAATAATGAACTTGAGTAAAATGTGCAATGAATGCAAGTAGAGCAGTTGAAATACATTAAAGGAAATCATTGAGAAGGGTTAAAACAAATAAGCAGAATAGAGCTTAGAACATATACACAAACTACATGAAAAACCTCTGCAAGAAATGCAGTCAGTGCACCGTTACTAAGCATCATGATGCATTCAGGGGTTCCTCCTGAAATAGGACAGATGGTGTACCTACATAGACAAAAGGTAGCAGGTGACCATCGTATCAATCAACACCACGTCGTCACTACATCACATACAAAAATCTAGCCTTAGAAATTCCTAGGATTCCAAATAAAACATATCGTTGTGCAAATTAAGAACCACATATAGTTAGATGACAAAGAAAGGAATGTGTTTTTGTTGTTTGGAATTCAGTAGTGTGTAACTGGGTCATCATCATGTTGACCAGGTTGAATTCTCGGAGTGGCAGTAAATCAGGGTGACCATCTATTATGACTGCTACCACAGCCTTCATCTCCCTAAGTGCCAGTGTTTTTTTGTTTCTCAGACCAATCCTGAAACTTAACAAACTGAGAAGAATGAACTACAGGACAGCCGAAGAAGGTTCCAACACTGGTGCTCCACAGGGGACTGTTTTGGCTCCATTCCTGTTCACATTGTACTCAGCAGTTAAGTGCAACATCCAGAAACATTGATGACAGTGTCTGTGATGTATATCAGGAATGGACAGGAAGGGAAGGACAGGGATTTGACTGAAGCCTCATGTGACTGGAGTCACAAAAACGGTCTCCTATTGAATACTCTCAAGACTAAAGACAGGTGGATTTCAGGAACACTTCCAACAGTTAACACAGTGATCCAAGATCCTGGAGTGCATCTTGAGTGAATCCACTCTATCAAAGGGGACAGTCATTTGTTTTACCTCAGGTCATTTTTTTCACTCTTCTATGCTGCTGTCTGATGGGAAGGCAGTAACAGACAAAAGACTGAAAATGTCTGTACAAACTAGTGAAAAAAGCTTCTTCTGTTTATGAAGACAAGCTTGAATCGCTGGTGATGGGAATTGATAAGACTTTCAACAGCTCCAATTTCATTATTGATTCTGCATACAGTGATCCGATTCCTTATGGATTCTCCTATTAATTTTCCAAGTACGAGCGAGTTTATTTGCATTCTTTGATTGATAATGGCTCATTTTGGTTTTGTTTTCTTTCTTTGTTTTTACTTAGATGAATACAAAGGTGAAATTCCTCCTGGGGATCAATAAAGGTGATCTGTGTCTCTATCCATATCAGCGTCTGTCACATATTGAACAGGGTAACTGGTATGTTTACGGAGCTAAAACTATTAACCTATTACAGTCTGAATTCAATGTTACAACTAGTGCCTGATTACATTCACTGAAAACAGTTATCTCTTATATTTTTCTTTTATATGTGTGCAGTACCCATGTTTGTTGGATCGATGTTGCACTGTGTGGCCTCCAATAAAGTACTACGACTAAAGAAACCTCAAAGTCTGCAGGAACTTCAACACTAATGTTGAAGAACACCCTCTGTATACAGACATGGAAGAGAACGCACCAGAGCCTTTCATCACCGATGACCTTGATGTCATGAAATAAACTGATTTTATATCTGTTTAAAGTCTAAACTGCTATTTAAATATCAGATATAATACTGCAGAGTTCACTTTTCCTCTTGTGCCCATTTTCAAAGGTCATTCAGCTGCAGTCACAGTCCCAAATTCAATTAACCATGCTTGTTCTAAATAAACCCTCAGAAAGCTTTTAACTATGTTCAGGGTATAACATTTAGCATGCTAATAGAATATTGAACTTTTTAAAGTATGGGTTAATAAATAATAATTGTGCAAAATAAAACACAAGTTATCTACACATATTGTTTCCAAACCTGTCACATTGATATGACGTGAGAAAACACATGTGGGACAGACTCTGTGTTTAATGGAGAATTCCGTGTTGACTGTCTTGGTGACACCCAGATAGACAAATGAACACTCTGTACCAACACTCCGACGCTCAGTACTCTGTGGTTCAGTATTGAGAAACCATGTGAAATTTGTGTTGATTCATGTACCTTTACTGAGAGGACGGTAGAATCACACTGATGGCTCAACGTTCATCTTCTAGGACACCTCACTTATTATGTCAACACTGCTTAACAAATGACTGTTGCTGTGCCATTGCAGTGTACATTTGTCTGTGTCTGTGTCTGACAGGGTTTCTGTTTGTGTTTGCACTGTGAAAGTGTATTTGAGCATGATTGTTCATGTTTGTTCATGTGGGAGGTTTCTGTTTAATACTACAAGGGATTAGGCTCATGCTCGTGATAACCGCGTCTACATGTTCCACACTATTTATTCAGTCCAGTCAGGCATTGAAAAGTTTGGCACAGATTATCAGTTTAATTTGTATTAGAAATTTTAATCATCTAAAATTGTCACAGTAGAACCAAAACAAAGTATGTATATATGTGTGTGTGTGTGTGTACATATATGCAGTACAGGCCAAAAGTTTGGACACACCTCCTCATTCAATGTATTTTCTTTATTTTCACGACTATTTACATAGTAGATTGTCACTGAAAGCATCAAAACAATAAATCTATAATAATAATAAAATAATACGAATGTGAACAGTTGTCCAATAGGGCTGTGTATTAACCTGACTTGTGCACAACACAACTGATGGTCCCAACCCCATTGATAAAGCAAGAAATTCCACTAATTAAACCTGATAATTAGTGATAATTAGTGAAAACCATTTCAGGTGACTACCTCGTGAAGCTCATCCAGAGAATGCACAGATTGTGTAAAGCAGTGATCAGAGCAAAGGGCGGCAATTTTCAACAAACTAGAACATAAAATATGTTCTCAGCTATTTCATCTTTTTTTGTTAATTACATAACTCCACATGTGTTCATTCATAGTTTTGATGCCTTCAGAGAGAATCTACTATATATATTTAACAAATAAATGAATAAATGGAATAAATGAAAAAGTTAACTTAAAAAGTTTCTTTATGATATAGTCTGGTCTTGTTGCACCAACTCTATATGTAAAGTGCTTTGAGATAACTGTTAACTGAGATAACTGTGACTTGGTGCTATACAAATGAACTTTGATTTGATAGTGGCTGCAAATTAAATCAGTTGATTGCTGGATGCCTGCCCAGTCAAAATGAATACTTAAGGCCATCTTTACATAATAATATCCATTGTATTTTGCAGATTAAATTCAATAATGTAAATATTGTTAAGCTGCACCACTAGTATTATGCAGTAGCTGTTTAATTATGATTGATTTGAAAGTTCCTTAGATTTATAGATTTGCTCAGTGGAGTATGATAGATCCTCGGGATTGTGGTTAACTATAACATTAAAGTTATTCAGCTCCAAATCTGGATAAACCAATATCAACATGGATTACCAAATGCACTGGTGTGTTTTCCACTGATGAAGTGTTATGTCATGAGGATCTGTAATGATTCCCTACAATCTAAAGAGATAAACCGTATGTTATATATCTTCTATTGTTTCGATTTTCATTCATTCTTTCATCTTCCAAACCTGCTTTTATCCTTCTCTTTTAAAAAGCTTCTGCAGTGTTACAGTGTTTCGAAAGAACAAACACACAAATGCACAGATGACTAGATGTTCCAGCATACAGTAAACCTATCTGATCCAAAATGAAAATACTCCCCACTACCAAGACACACGCAAACCCTGATGGTTGGAATAATGGACCCAGCCCATCAGCTATACCAGCCATTATCCACTCATCATTCCTCACATATCTATTTTAAGTTCAGTTTTCAACCATACGTGTTTGTCCCTAGATATGCTGTATCTGACATAGCTCACTGAGTGGATGCGTAATGGGGAGCCAGGGTTAAGAATGGCTGACCTCCATTACCTATGTAGCCACGTTTGTTGGGATGAATTTTTCATGCACTATGTGTCATTATGTGTTGTGTACAAAGAAGGTTCAGGTTAATCCGGAACAGCTGGTTTACATGTGACCCATGTTCACAACCTTTACACACCATCTCTTCTAACGATATTCCCAAGGTTGCTCATATCTTTTGTACAAGTAAGAATGACATCAAACAGGTCCATTTCATGTGTGCATTAGGTTGCATGATTCATGTATGATTCATCACAGCATGATGGGACGCTGCCACACTCCAGTCATTATAGTGGCCTTGTCAACCCTGTGACGTTAGATGCTATGCTGATAAATTATACATTATTTGCATCTTCGTAAATGTATTTATGGCACAGTTTGACACATAGCACAAGGAAATGTTTATCAAAGCAGAAAAAATAGAATATATCTAAGAATTTTGTCTAAAAAAAATCCTTATTTTGATTGGGTCAGGCGGTTTGTTTTCTATTCATATGAATAAATGTAGATGGAGAAATATAACCCTTTTTTCCCAAATACACTCTGGTGTAATGATTACAACACTCGACATATTTAAGAAGTTTTCTTTTTTCAAATTGGCCTTTAAAATGTCCACGCACTAATAGAATACCTGCAAAGTCATCATTATGCTCAATAAACCAGACAGTGGAGTCATCGTAAGGATATTTATGTCATTTTCCTACAAAAAACCAGATCTATTTCACAATTTAAAAATGTGATGCTTGGTGGAAAATGTGTTGATTATTCAATGTAGCAGATGAAGAACAGAATGTGCACTCAGGTGCCAGTAATCTTCTATGTAATACTGGAAGGTATCAGAGCATCTGTGTGTGTGTTCATGTGTCTACACTGTTCTGAAAAATGGAGGCGTTTTTAACCAGTAATTTTGGTACGTACACTGGAGGAATAATTCCATCTCCACAGTCAATAGCTCGGCAGGTTGATAGGACCAATATTTGGAGATATTGGTCATTTAGGAATACAACAACCTTACAATCATGTTTGCTATGCCCTTGATAGTTTACTGACACGCAGTACCACGCTGCATGATGAGAAATGAAGGAAATTACATGAAGAACACATTTCATCATTGAAGTTGGTATGGTTTTGCTGTGGTGCCCGCACCGTGTCAGCTTTCCTGTTTCTGAAAATAAAAGCAAATTTTTTAAATAGCTTCTCAACAGGTTTGTAAGCATCCCAAATACTGTTATGTGACATCCATTATTACTATTGAAAATGGAATCTAAAAAAATATACTCAGAAAATAGTGCGGTGTAAAAACATCATTGTGGTCAGAGTTCTACAGGTTCTAAGACAAGCCCAGATTCACAACAAAAATCATGTATGCTCACATCCACATAGCTATACAAACTAATAAATTACATACTTATCTCCATAGATTCCAACATGGCTGCGCCGTGAGGCTGCGGCTCGTTGGGGCTCCTGGCGCCCTCGTAGGTTGCCAGAACAGCAGC
>JAPTHA010000001.1:11959648-11971890 GCA_029814585.1 Gymnapogon annona
TAACAAATATATTGTGTAATACTATATTTTTTCCTTCCCTCCAATTTTCTGAGGCCCCCCTAGTGCCCCCTGGCGGCCCCCCAGTGAGCCGCGGCCCCCACTTTGAAAACCACTGGTCTAACGTTTCTTTTTTACTTTTCAGACTGTTTTTCAGTCAATTCACCACAACTCCAATGTGAGTCATCTTTATGCTATTTCACCCCAGCTTTTACCCCCAAATCATTTGTTGTCTGTCCATCATTTTGTCTTTCTGTTCAATCAACAACGCAATTCTGTAATCTGAAGAATGTATTGAGATATCTGCACCAAATTTATACTATGGATGCCTGGAAAATATTCATCTATGCCTTTGAATGTTTTTTTTTAGCTCATTAGTTGGAGGAGCCATTGTGATGTTCAAACTAGCAGAATTTTAAAGCACACTACCACAATGTGAACTTATCATACACTCAAATTTATGACATCCAAGACTCATTAACCATAAAAAGGCAAAACTTTCATGTTATTAATGTTCTACTTTGGGGCGGCCGTGGCTCAGGTGGTAGAGCAGGTCGTCTGTTAACCGAAGGGTTGGCTGTTTGATTCCTGCTCTCTCCTCATCATGAGTCGTTGTGTCCTTGGGCAAGACACTTCACCCTCCTTGCCCATCCCTGTATGAATGTGTGTGAATGATGACCCTGCGATGAACTGGCGACTTGTCCAGGGTCCCCCCACTGCCTTCACCCTAAGTAGCTGGGATAGGCTCCAGCGGCCCCCACGACCCTGCAAAGGATTCAGTGGGTTGGAAGATGAATGAATGAATGAATGTTCTACTTTAGTTTAGCTTGTTGGGTGTGTGACACTGCCATTTACCTGTATTATCTAACATAGCGGCTGTGGCAGAGCATCGTCTGGGTCGACTGGTAACCGAAGGGTTGGCAGTTCGATTCCTGCTCTCTCCTGATCATGTACCCACCTTGCCCATCCCTGCATGACGTGTGTGAATGATGACCCTGCGATGAACTGGCGACTTGTCCAGGGTCCCCCCCCCGCCTTTGCCCTGAGTAGCTGAGATAGGCTCCAGTGACCCCTGTGACCCTGCAAAGGATGCAGAGGGTTTGGAAGATGAAGGAATATTTAACAGGACTGTGGTTTCTGAAGTACTGCGGCCTCTTTACTGCCCCTTCTTTTATTCTCTTTCTGGAACTGACCCAGAGAGGTTTGACGGCTTTTTAATGATGGTAATGGTCTGAGATGTGCACCTCCGCCCTCCACCCTCTCCCAACTTGTATACAGGTCAGCTTCAGACCAGGTCAAACCAATAATAACGAACAATGGGGTGGGGGTGGGATTTTTCTGTATTTGGTGCATTTTTATGTTCAAGGCAGAACACGAGAAAAGGGCACCTGTTGGGCCTCTAAATTATGACTATTATTTATTTTATTTATCATTATAGGGGCGGCCATGGCTTGGGTGGTAAATGGTCTGCTAAATGAAGGGTTGGTGATCCCCACTCTCTCCTGATCATGTGCCGTTGTGTCTTTGGGCAAGACACTTCATCCACCTTGCCTGTGTTTGAATGTGTGTCAGACTAATGACCCTGTGATGAACTGGTGACTTGTCCAAGGTCTCCCCCCCTTCACCCTGGGATAGGCTCCACTCCAGTGACCCCTATAACCCTGCAAAGAATAAAGGAAGATGAATGATGAATAAATATTTGTCATTTTTCTTTTCTTTTCTGGAGGCTTGGAGCAGCGCCCCCTGTGGCAGGTGGCACCCTAGGTGACTGCCTGGTTCGCCTATGCCCAGAGCCGGCTCTGATGCCACCTATGCAATTGTAATATGGCGTTTACATGTTGACTTTTTTTTTTTTACTTTCTTCTTGTATAAACACACTTTGTGAGAACAGGGAAATTTCTTCTCGCTCTGATGGCATCATTTTGTTGTCACAGTCCTGGTTTTGGGAGTTCTCTCAACACAACCTAAAGGTAGAACTTTCTTCTTGTGCAGCATGTGAGAACTATTGCGCAATTGGTCAGAAATTTGATGTGGGCGTGGTTCAGTGGAATAGTGGAGGACCTCTCACAAAGTTCAGCATTTGACTTTGAAATGTCCTGGCCTGAACCATCTTTGTTCTTTCTCTTAACGCCACCTCGAACACATTTCTCTATCACCATGTATGTAACAGTTTTAAGGTATTTAAGGCTGCAGGAGGGTACAGCACAGGGTAGAATTTCTGCAGCCTGGAAACACTGGCAAAGAGCAGATGCCAAAGGTACGATACGTGTAGCATGTTTTGCCCCATGAATACATGTTTTGCCCCATGACTCTAAGAAAACTATCAAGCACTGCAGCTTTAATGAAATGATTTAGTAAATAAACATCTTCCATTAGCCGTTTTAGGAATGGTTCACTGCCGCTCTCTCTCTTTCTCCCCCCCTCTCCTGCACGGTGAGGGGGCTTGGTTACCTAGGTCTGATCAGCGGCTGCAGCAAGTTGGATTCCTCCCGGATTGCAAGGGCCACCATCTGAGTCAGACAATCTCCGTGGGTCGGTGCTATGGAGGTTCCTGGGTCGCCTGACCACTCGTCACCTGAGGAAGACCCTCCCCGCAGCCGTCACAGCTGATGCAGACTCTTTATGTCTTGACTTTTTGACTGTTATAATATTGCCCACGTGACATCCATTGCAGCCTGGTGGTCCTGGAAGGGAGGCCCCCCTTTCCGGGGGCGAGGGAGAGTCATACCAGGGGATGTTGTTATTTATTGTCATCTGTGGGTGTGTGAAGTCCTTTGAGACCTGTTGTGTGATTAAGGGCTATATAAATAAAATTAGGGAAAAAAAGCACAAGAACAAGCCTAAGGAACTTTTTACCTCTATCTAGCCATCTGCTACATTGAAATAATTAAAGAGGCTGCTGTATTTGATGTGGGTGATTGAGACCTTGAATTAGCAAACGTCAATAGATGATCCACTCAGCTCAAATACAGACATAACCTTTTAGACTGAAGGAATTTATGACAGGAGTGATCAAAATCACTTATCTGTCTTTATCTCAATTAGTGTCACCTCTTTATTTAGCCTTTCTTTGTTTCAACATTCAATGGCGTCTATGTTTAGACCTTCGTTTGTTGTCACAACATAATGAATTGTGGGTAACTGCTTCAGGAAAAGGAAGTCTGCACAAATACAGACTTTAGAAAAGCGTATATAAAAGCCTCGGAATGTCTGAAATAGTCTCCGTGGATGTGGTGGCTTGACAGGGGGACGTGTCCAAGCTCTCATGCGCTTCATGGAAACCTTTTTTCTGGGAAGCTGTGACACAAGGGTTTGGTCCATCGGGGATATTCCGCCTTACTTTTTGGAAAAAAAACCCCCAAAAACCCAAACACACACACAAAAAGAATAAAAAAAACTAAAAATAAAAAAGGAAAAGCAAAAAGTACAAATAAATAAAAAAACAAAATATATATGTGTGTGTGTGTGTGTGTGTGTGTGTGTGTGTGAGTGCATAGTTGTTCTTTGTTTTTTTTTAATGTATTTGTACATTTTTTCCTTTTTAAGCATTTTTTGTTTTTATTCTGTTTTTGTTCTTTTTCTTTTTAAAAAATTTTTTTTCTTTTTAAATTTTCATTTGTTGTTTAAATTTTGTTTTGTAACAGTTTTTGATTTAAACATGTTTTTAAATTGTGGTTTTAAGTTTAACCTGTTTCAGCTTAAAGATCTTTTCAGTATAGATGATTTTAAGACGGCTAACCATAGAAACTATGTATTTTAACCTAATTATACAACTAAGGAACCACAGATACACACATGGAATTAACACATATAGGAAATTGACCTGAGTTGGGGGTTGGTGTAGCTCACATTGGAATTCATGAACACAACTGGCATTGGAACTGTGTTAAACAGAGACCATGATGCATTCAGACTTGCCTTTGGAGCGTCCAGTCATAGAACTGTCTAACAGATTCCTTTACGCTCTGTCAATTTTTTACTACATCTCTTCTTGTATCAGGAAACTAACTGGGCTGTATTTGACAGTGGCGCCATAATACACCTCTTTTGGTGGCACTGTCTGTGTCTGTGTCTCTGGTTAAACAGGGTAAACACACCATGGAGGCAGAATCACAGCGTAAATCCCCAACAGCATCGAGCACTATGTAACAGATGCTGCACCGAATCCTTACTTTCCTTTAGATTCTATTTCTGTTTCTCTTTCAAGTACACTCAAAGAATCAACAAGTCGTACGAGGAAAATTTACAGCCATGAAGGCACTCACAGATTTTAAAAAATGCCCATGTTTTCATAAATATGACCTCTTTATACTCATTATTTTCAACATTTTGCTTCTTATTTTAATTGTGTATATTCTTTGCGTATTGCTTGGACAAAAAAAAAGTCATAACCTGGATGTTCACAAACGAGTCCCAGAGTTCCAGAGTGGTGGGTGCATCAGGGTGAGAAGAGGATGACGACCCATCATGCCTTGTACCTTATGTACGAGCCTGTGGGTGTTTAGGTGGGTTCAGGCCTAGATTCAGCAACGTTATAAGTTCAATCATGAGGTCAGATGAACCTGAATGAACGTATGAATGGATGGATTCATCAGGATGAAATAGGGGAACAAGGAGCACAACACATCATTTACTTCAAAGATTTCAGATCTGAACTCTATTTCAGAATGTTTCAGGATGTGCTATCGACCATCAATACAAGACCTTAGAGAAAAGAATGACTTTGATGGAAGTTAAAGTGATGATTTTATGGCATAGGTAATGATACTAATGTGAGGCCCAGTTAAGATGAAGACATTTAATCATTAAATCACCTTTTACATGGTTACATGTTGTTGTTTTTTTCAGTTGGAGTTAAAGAATGTGTGCACCATATATTATGGCAAAAGGATTGTATTTATATAGCACTTTTTCTACACATCATATGTTTATGCTTTACATAAAGCACTTTACATTGGCCTCACATTCACTCATTCACACACAGCAGCTGTGTGACTTAGGGTTCAATGTCTTGCTCAAGGACACTTCAACATGTGGACAGTCAGAGCCAGGATTCGAACCACCTACCCTTCGGCCATTGCACGACCCGCTCTACTAACTGAGCCACAGTCACCCGGGGTCTGTATAGTATGTGCTTTTCTGTTCGTTGTTACTATTGTTACTTTTTCTATTGGTCTAAACATCAGGAGATTGAATATTAAATTACAACGTGACATACATTCTAGATAGAATATGAAGTACATCAATTATTCAGTCGCACTGAGTTGCATGCTGAGTTAAAACTGTCAACTTCTCCTGCCTTTCAGTTGTTTTGTCTTCCTTCTAATTGTAGATGATTTACTGTCACAGTGCCTCCACCCAACACTGTCTCTTATGTTTTGTCCTTAAAGCTCAAATTAAATTATATTTTTGTTGATTTTCTCTTCTTCAGGATTCCTGTTGCCTTTATTCTACCCTCACATTCCCCCCCAGTTTATATGAAATATTAGATCATAGGAATTCCAGGTGTTTTATACCCTTCATCATCTGGAAACACTAGAGGGATGGCAGATGAGGCCGGCCTTTACACACTGAGCATCTTGACAAGAAGATGTCTAATTTGAGAGTGCTGGTTGGTTGGTGCTGGATGTGCTTGGACATCTCTTGGTGACATCAAGTGGAGCAGGTTGTACTGTGTGGTGGAGTATGTGTGTGAAATACTATCCAGGAATGATTGAGAAAGGAAGAATGGAGGGATGGAGGAGGCAGCCCAAAGCTAGTAAATAAAGCTGGCTTGTGTAATGAGCAGCAGGCCGGGCATCCACATCCTAAATTTGCTATTGATTTGATCACATCAGCTTGGCCATGATCACTGCTGCCAAATATAAAGCTTTATGAAAAGGGAGCAATGATAAAGTGTTTTCATTAACTTTGCCCGTTATGACTGATGCCATTCTCATTCCTTGGGTGTCCCTCTTAAAACTCAAAGAACAACATTTTTAAAAAAATATGTGTCAAAGTATGTTTAGAAACTGGCATAAATACTGTTGTCAATTGCTAAGAACTCTATAGCTGTAAAATGGAGATTAGACCCTGCCACCCTTCCAATCAACAAGTGGTTGATGAAGTCAACATCTGTGTGCCCCTGGAGAAAATAACCTACTGGACACGAAAAAGAAGTAGGGTGTGCTGTCAGTGTACCTGTTTTTTTTCTGTGGTTGTGTTTTTGTCTGTTGTCTGTGATCCTGCTGTTGCGGGTTAGGGATGTCCTCTTGTAGTGTATGAACATAACCGTAATATTGTCTTACGAAAAATTAAATATCAGATCATCCAAAAATAAAATAGGTATCAAATGCACAATGTTTGCAGAAAACATTGACCATGTTTCTTCTCCAACACGGCCCTTTACAACCTCGAGTCACGTATACTCTATGTACCCAATTCTGAGCACATTACAACAGAAGAACACTTAGTAGCAGAGAGACATTGTACCTTCCCCAACATTAATAACCTTTGCATTGACACAGTGACCATTACATTACCAGATCTGTGGCCCTTGTGTGCTGTTTCGCACCATTAATTTTGTTGTGTTTACTTTGGTTAAAATCGCTCACCCAGACACCTGTTGGGAGGGTGTAATGACAGCTTCCATGGAGAGATTTGTGTGGTCAGCCAAATTGGATGATGGGCAGCTAATGTGATCACTATTATCCCACGAGCGTTACCTCCCTTTTATGTCACACACACATTCTGATCTATTTATTTATTTATTTTTTACTTTTGCAGCTTTCAGACATGTCTCTTTTACCACATTCTTCTTTGTCTCCTGTCATCCACTCTCACTCACAGAGGTTCGGTCTAGTCATCTCATCTGCTGTCCTCTCAATCTTTTGACGCGTTTCTAAGAGTCGAGAAATTACACCTGATAGTCATGTGAAGATGTTCCCTTTCACCTCCTCTTTTTCTCAATCTTTCACGTCTTGGTTGCCCCTTTGATTTTTTTTTTTTCTGAAAAACTATAACCAATTATGACTGTATCTCAATTTTCTGAGTCCTCAACCAGCCTTTCCCTCCCTGGAGATGTTCTCTATGGGAAGCAAAATGTACCTCTGCTGTGAATCCCAATTAAGTAAAATGTTCACAATCATTCTCTATCCACCTGACAATTCTTTCAACATTAACAATTGTCTAGGGAAAGATGAGTTTCTCAAAGGCTCTGTATGCTCAAACAATGACTTTGACCACATTTCAATCCTTGGCATATAGTATTTATTTAGATTCATTCGAGCCTCTTGACTAAAACGCTATTTAGACCTCTGATAAACAGTAGGTTGAGATGATTATTGGAAAGTTCAGCTGTATAACTGACCTCATACAGCGTCTATATAGCCTCATCCATATTAATATTCACTGATATGTTTTGAGATCCTTTTCACCGTTCTGTTGAATTGCAGATTCCCAGCAGATGCCACCAGAACACAACCACGTGGAGATGCACTGGACATTTCATTGTCAATACAAATGTTAGGACTAGTATCCACCTTGAACTTAGTGGCCATCAAAGACTAAACTACTTTAATTGTCATTAATATTAGCAATCATACTCATTCAGCTAGCATGCAAATCAATGCATTTTAGTTATGCATTCAATATGGCTTTCTGTTTTACATTGACTTAAGGGCCATCCCTGTTCCCTGCTTATAGCTATATGGACCTAAATTCCATATGTTGTTGTTAATTCATGTCATCCAACACGAAACAAGAATCATCATCATTTCTGTGGGCTGGTTTTCAGAGTGTAACAAATATGCTGCCACACAGACTCTGGCTGATGACAAGTATTTCCAGGTTGGTCGGGGGTGGAATGCTGGACTGTAAATTAGCGACCACATTTCTGTCTTTTCTTTTTTGTCACAGTAATATGAAGCATCATCTACTTGAACGGTCAATTTTATTCATGTGATGTAGATCAAGTAGAGAAAGCTGCTGTATGTAAGGCTTTTTCTGATTACAGTGCATCACACAGCGTTGATGGAATGACTCTGAAATGTGAAATTATAATGTCCAAGGCATTTTCTTTCCTTCAACTTCATTCAATCCAAACAATAAAACTTTAATGGATGACAACCAATACCAGTGACTGATATGGCAAAAAGACAGTGACACAATATGTCGCTTGGTTTGTGCACATTAAATCCGTCTAAACGCATCCTTTTAAATAGTGACAGAAAAACTTAAAACAGACGTTGTGTTTGACTGAATGTTAAATAATCACAGAACTGCTTCAATTACACATTACACACTTACATAGGCACCAGTTGTACCAAAAATAAAGCCAAAACATAAAACAATTGGTGACTATCAGGCATAACAGTAACACAAACAACAGATATGAGAGGACAAAACAATTATTCTGCCTTTGTTTGACTTTTTTGTTTGGTTTAGTTTTTTTTATGGGATTATTGTAAAAGCAGAGAACAAAAAATTGACCTACAGGAAACAAGAGAAAAAAAAATACAACTAAAGTTTACCTAATCAAGAAAAGTTTTAATAAAATAAACATTTCTCCTGACGCCATTGCTGTATGGATCGGATCTTCTGAAGCTCCACTTTTGCAAATTAAATATATCTCTTTCTTTTCACATTACAGATAAGTAATAAAGAGGAGTTCACTGGAGGTGGGAAGAATGGGGAATATCTGAAGGTTGATAGTCGAGCTCCTTTGCATTTATCCTTCAAAAATGCGCCATTGCCATGGAAACCATCTACAATAGCTGGAGTTGGAGAGGTATGGAAATGCTCCTCCAAGCAGAGCCACACTGTGAAAGTCTCCAGTTACCTCTTTGTGCACACATATCGAAACTGACTTTGATTCATCTGAGTGTTAACACCGTTCTTTATACCTAGAAAATCCAATTTTGGGAGTGGTACAAACACAGAGTGATGGGCGTCTCTCTCTCTCTGGGCTACACTGCATTTAAGGTGGAAGCTACAGATAGAGGAGGCAATAAGGGGATGGAGTTTTCTGAACTGCCTGAAAGACTACCACTCTAAAGTGTGTGAGACAGAACTGCTCAGATTCGCGAGTTGTCTTCTTTCCTGTCAGTGCTGTCTTTGAAAGGGTAACAACTTTTACTGATTAGTTTTTCAAGTTTTCTTCATTTGACCTGGTACAAAGATGTATTATAATCATGAAATCAAACTCATATGCCATATTCGCAGTTGGTTAACCCTTGACCTCTATAAAAGACCCACTGTGAATGCACATCAGTTGTACCTCCTCTATAGGAGGAGCTGGGCTGACACTTTGACCTCACATAATGACTTGAGGACATGTGAGCAGGAAAATGAGCCTGAAGATATCAGGCTCATTTGTATGCACCTTATGTATGCACCAGGTACATACTGTCACCATTACATGCTTCTAGCATGTTAAGAATAGCTAATGTCCACTTAATAAATTGCGGCATAAAAAGTGTGTGCTACACTTTTAAAAACTGGAGTTAAATGAATACCAAACTACAACTGAGGCATATGAAATACAGGCACTTTGTTATGTTATTTTTCATAGGCCAACAAAATGTTATATAATTACAAAACAAGGCAATCTCCCCAACCCACAACCACAGGGCGAGAGGTAACACACCAAAAAATTAAATAGTCTAAAAAAATTCAAAAACATAGCTGACCGACACCCTGACAGAAACAGGACAAAAAATAGATATGGCATTTTGTCATTTAGACTAGATCCAAAAGATCTTGTCATTGCCAAGGACATGACAATCCCCAATTAAGAAAGTTGTGAGTTTCAAAGCTGTGTAGATGTGAAAAGGAGAGCTGCCATCAACAATGATAATCAGGCATCATCTTGGAGCTGCTTCATTACTTGTATATTGCTCGTTATCACTAGCTCAACATGAACATGACTGGTTATAAAGCTGGAATAGCAATCATGTAGAGAAGGGCCCACATTACGTTTTGAAATTCAGTAAATAGTTAGTATTTCTTTATCAACTTTGTCTCACCTCGGTTTTTTGCCCGTCTCTTCTATTTGTCTCAATTATTTACGTAAAAGAATGAATGTAGCCACTTGGGGGCAATGTAGCCACAAGGGGTACAAGCCAGTGTCCTCTTGTGCCAGCCGCAAGCCCGGATAAATACAGAGGGCATCAACGTAAAAACTTTCACCAAAACCAAATGTGTGAGTAACACTTAAGACTCCCATACCAGATTGGTCGAGGCCTGGGTTAACAACAACAGCCATCAGTGCTGTTGATCTACAGGGTGCCGGTGGAAATTGGACTACTGTTGGTCATAGAAGCAGAGGAGGAAGGTGTGTTGGTAGGAAGAGAGAGAAGAGGAAACCTAGGAGTCTATGTCTGAGAGTAGGGACTCTGAATGTTGGAACTATGACAGGAATAGGTAGAGAGTTGGTGGACATGATGCAGAGGAGAAAGGTAGACATACTGTGTGTCCAGGAGACCAGGTGGAAAAGTAGCAAGGCTAGATGTTTAGGAGCAGGGTTCAAGCTGTTCTATCATGGGGTAGACACGAAGAGAAAAGGAGTAGGAGTTATCTTGAAGGAGGAGCTTGTTAGGAATGTACTGGAGGTTAAAAGAGTGTCAGATAGAGTGATGAGTCTGAAGATTGACACTGAAGGGGTGATGTTCAGTGTGGTTAGTGAGTATGCTCCACAGGTAGGATGTGAGTTAGAGGAAAAGGAGAAATTTTGGTTGGACCTTGATGGAGTGATACAGAACATCCCTAGAAGTGAGAGAGTTGTGATTGGGGCAGACTTGAATGGACATGTTGGTGCAGGAAACCCAGGTGATGAGGAGGTGATGGACACGTGATGGGTTTGGTATCCAGGAGAGGAATGCAGAAGGACAGATGGTGGTTGACTTTGCAAAACTTATGGAAATGGCTGTAGTGAATACTTTTTTCCCGAAGAGGCAGGAACATAGGGTGACCTATAAAAATGGTGGTAGGAGCACACAGGTAGAATTACACCATGTGTAGATCATGTGACCTTCTTGAGTAATCTCAAGGAGGTCAGTGACTGCAAAGTCGTGGTAGGTGAGAGTGTATCCAGACAGCATAGGATGGTGGTGTGTAGGATGACTCTGGTGGTGAGGAAGTTGAAGAGGGCAGAGACAGAACGGAGGACAAAATGGTGGCAGCTAAAAAAGGAAGAGTGTTGCAGGACTTTTAGGAAGGAGTTGAGACAGGCACTGGGTGGTCAGGAGGTGCTTCCACATGACTGGACAAGTACAGCTAATGTGATCAGGGAGACACGTAGGAGAGTACTCAGGGTCATCTGGAAGGAAAGTAGATAAGGAGACTTGGTGGTGCCCCAAAAAATCTTGAAGTGAGTTGTTCCATCTTCTCTGATCTTTACCCTGTTGAGCGACAAGGCTTATCTAACTGCAACAAGCTGCGTCTCAACATTTGGTATCACTACGGGGCACAAGAACGCAAGAGCTCTGTGTGGCCTTCAGTCTCTCTTTTTTTTTGGTGTACAGCTGCTATCAACCTTTTTCACAATCTTCCTGTTTTCCAAAATCTTTGAAAATGCTAAACAGTTTATTTTTGTAAGTAACCGTTGGGATATATTCATATAAATGTATTCATTATAAGCTAATTGGGGATCAAAATGCAGATGTAATAGGATCTAAGAGGTGTGAGGTCATCATATGTCTGTCTATGTCTCATGTAGTTCATTGATTTATGTGTTTGTTTGTTTTTTTTTAATCTCTGTCAATGTACCTGTCTTGTTTTCGTTCAGTTTTTTTGTATCTGATTTTGCCATTGTGGGTTGTGGATGTCGTCTTGTGATGACTTGTGATGATGGCTTTGTTTCTGTCAATGCCGATTGTATTGCGTTTAATGTGTTGGTGTTAGTGTTTCTGTCACTGCAAGTGACTCAAGGGTTAAAATGATTTTAGAGAACATAAGGAAACAGGTGGCAGCTGCCAACATGTGTTGTTTAAGTACAAAGGAGGCATCTGACAAAGCACACAGACACAATTACAGACCAGTGGACTTATCGATCTGCAGCCAGTACACACCTATCACTGGGATATTGTTGGCGTGTGCTCTTAATAAAGAAAAACATCTTCATCACATCCTACTGTTCAGTATCAGTTTTTGACACACAGCATATCCCTATTGCATCACTGTTTGATTTACTGGTGACCTGATAAAAGTTCACCAATCAGACCCCAATTGGTTGTCAATCAAGACCACCAGGTGGAGTCTGTTGGGGG
>JAPTHA010000001.1:12007328-12031380 GCA_029814585.1 Gymnapogon annona
GGCATTAATTCTGCCTAATAGGGTAAGAGGCATGTCCATCCATCTCTTCAGATCCTCTCCCACCTTCTGGAGTAAACCAACTAAATTAAGGTTATAAAGCAATGTTTTTCTTTACACTGTTTATAGTACTATTTACATTGATGTGTAATATTTATGTTTGCAGTACTGTTTACATTGATGTGCAATATTGCATTGTCCATCTTATTTATTTCCTCATATATATCGACTGTATGTGTTGTCACCTTTGCACTGCAGCCATCCATGGCTTTGGTCACTTTAGTAATTTTTCACTTTTGTATTTTTTTCCATATTTATACTGTGTTGTCAGTTGCCAAACAATGACATTTCGTTGCCAGATTCACTCTTGTGTGTCTGTGTGATGACAATGAAGGAAGTCCAAGTCTAAGTCACTGCAGAACCCCTGAACATCCAAATGGATCATTTCTGATAACACTGAAAAGGTGAGAAACGGCATAATACCTGAATTGGTTCTTTGTATTGATAGGGTTAGTGGTTCAAAGGTCATATAATGTTTACGGTCTGGCGATGCTTTTGGTTCCTGGTATCTGTTTAATTCATTAAAAAAAAACCATGACAGATGAGTTCAGTCCACCATGACTGAAAGTGGGGCTACAATGACATACCGCCATTGTCTTTTAATACTGTCTTCTAGAAGGAACATGTACATGCAGCAAAATTTTAGTGATGAAACTATAAGCGGGCCCTTTGTATATTTTATTGGCCTTGAATTCATTGTCCACAAACATGCACAAGACCCATGTGTGGTAACTTCCTGCTGAGCTGATACACAGTGGCTAGGAAAGACTAATTCAAAATGTATAAATACCTCATTTAAGTCATTAAATGACGTGTTTCCTAGTGGCCATTGCTCCTTACCGTGTGTCTCTCAGCTCACACACAGACAGAGGAGATTATTTCAGTATGGCTGTATATTTTGTTGCTTCTACAAAAATACTTTATTTTATGGCTCACAAAAGAGAGAGATCAAGTCTTTTACAGATGTTTTAGATTAGATTAGATTAGATTAGATTAGATTAGATTAGATTAGATTAGATTAGATTAGATACCTTTATTAGTCCCCTATGGGGAAATTTCAGATTCAGAATTTTACAGATGTAGAGGACTGCTGTTTCTTACCAGAAAATGAATTCTCAAATGTAAATAAAGACAATTTCCCTGTTCACATCCAACCTTCTTCCATGGTTTTGTTTGATGACAATCGACACCAAAAAAAAAAAAAAAGGGTGTGGATGTGAGGATATGGTGATGCTGTGCTGCAATGATTACAGCAAGAACCAAGAAACATACATTAGTATCATTACAACAAGCATTGTTTAACGCATAAAAGAAAAGGTCAGCTCCTGCTGCCCATGGGAACTACACCCCCTCCTCAACCAGATTCAGATTAGATTTTTTAGATTAGATTAGATTCCTTTATTAGTCCCATTCGGGGAGATTTCCAATTACAGCAGCAGCATACATTTACACATACAAGATCCACTTCTATTCACATACAACAATGTTACTAAACCACAGATAAACAACAGATCATGGCCTGCATCTTCCTCCTGTTTGGTTAGAGTAGCTGAGAGTTATTGTGATAATAAAGCTCTCAGTCCTTGGGCTCACACTTGATATCCCACTGCAGGACAGGAAGACAGGCCACGATAGACTGAGAGACTGTTCCCAATTATGAGTGTTTCAAAATCAGAGAAGAGGACACACTCAGCAACTGAGTTAGTCAACAACACACCCTACAACAGATGAACAATCCCCAGATATTCGGTAGGTTTGCATTCAATAAATTATAACATGAATCAGAGTTCTCTTATTTATAATGATTTACATGCATTATGACTAGCCCCTCTTTTATCAAAAAACATTAAACACTGATCATTGTTCCAATGAGATCTGGCAGCAAGTGAACACATATCCCTCTAATTTGTTAAAAAGAGTGAAATGGACAGGATTAATGATCTGAGCAACTTTAACAAGGGAGGAAATAGTGATGGTCCAATCACTGGGTCAGATCAACTCCAGATATTATTCATATCCAACGTAAAGTGATTCATGCCAACCAAAGGTACCTAAAGAACAACAACCAGATCTCCACCAGTGGAGCATCTATGGGAGCAATACATTATTACCACATGCCTAATAAGGTGTAGGTTCACCTTTTTCAACTAAACCAGCTCTAGACTCCAATCTTTATTGTCATTACGCAAGGCACACCGAAATTTTGGTTGGCAGCTACCGGCTTAAGGCACATAGACACCTAACATAAAAAGAGGTAAGTAACAGTGCAAATCAGGCTTATAAAGTGACCAGTGTTGGCAATATTGCACATAATGTAGCAGCATTTAAAGTCCAAGGTGCAGTGCTGTGTGAGTGTCAGAGGTTTAACACTCTGACACACAGTCTATGGGTGGGGGTGTGTCTGAGGACCAGGGATTCTGGATTTCACAGCTCTGGGGTAGAAACCGTTTTTCAGTCTTTTGATGGGTTTTAATGGTCCTGTACCTCTTTCCAGAGGGAAGAGGCACAAACAGTTGGTGACCTGGGTGGACGTGGTCTGCAGCTATACGACCAGCCCTCCTTTGGATCCGGCTGTCGTATATTGAGTCCAGGTGTGGGAGAGGTCTCCCCACAATCCCCTGTGCTGTCTTCACCACCCGGGCTAAGTCCTTCCTGTCTTGTGCAGTGCAGCTAACGTACCACACTGTTGCACTCAGACATAGGATGCTTTCTATTGTGGCTCTGTAGACGTTTGTCATGAGCTGAGGGGAGAACCCAGTCCTTTTGAACCTCCAAAGGAAGAAGAGTCTTTGTTGGGCCTTCTTCACTAGGTAGGATGTCTGCATGGACCAAGTGATGTCGGATGTAATGTGGATGCCCAGGAACCTGATGTGGTCCGCATGCTCTACCTCCTCCCCATGAATGAGGAGAGGGGTGTGTTCTATCCTTCCTGTGCACCATCCTATCAGGTGCTGGATCTCCTCTCTGTAGTGAGTTTCACCATTGTCTGTTATGAGACCTACTACGGCGGTGTCGTCTGCAAACTTCACAACCATGTCAGTGGGGTGAACAGCAGTACAGTCGTGTGTGAAGAGGGTGAAAAGGGCTGGGCTGAGCACACACCCCTGTGGTGTGCCTGTCCTCAGGATCAAAGGAGACGATGTGCGGTTCCCAATTCTCACCACTTGTGGCCTGTGGATGAGAAAGCCTCTGATCCAGAGGCACAGCGGGCCGATATTCCAAGGCCATGAAGTTTCAGCATCCGTTTTGTCTGGTATCACAGTGTTGAAAGCCGAGCTGAAGTCCATGAATAACATCCTGACATAGGTGTTAGGATGCTCCAGGTGAGTCAGGGCCTTGGCGAGTGAGACTGCATCCTCTGTCGATCGGGGAAGGTGTACTGTATCTGGACCAAGATATTATCAATAGATCCCTCAAGTCCTGGAAGTACAGGTGGTCCTCCATGGATCAGCTTTATGTGTCCAACACCTTCCCCTAATGAACAATGGTCCTGAGACTGGGATGTCCTTCCTTAGTCTATTTGTGGTCAGTACTAACCACTGCAGACCAGGAACAAGACCTGCAGTTGTGGAGATGTTCTGACCCAGTTACAATACGGACAATATGGTCATAGTCACTCAGCTCCTTATGAAGTCCACAACATATCACAGTGTGCTTCCAAAACATTACTAACTAAACTGGGACTAAACTTGTCTGATAAATCCAACCGCGTGAAAGTACCACTGAGCCAGCAGTACTACCACTTCTGTCAGTGGTCACAATGTAATGGGAGAAATATGTGAACATATATCAAAAAGCTAGTGCCATTAATTTACTGTACACTCTGAACATTTCCCACTGTACAGAAATTCATCTGTGATTCATGCCTTTCCCTTACATCTAGTTTCATAAAAATCAGAGCAATAGCATTAACAGTTGTGGGTATAATCAAATAAAATCTGATAATAACTATCCTACATTTTTCATCCCTAGACTGAGTTCTCTGGCCTTGTTAAAGACACATCTCTGGATGCTTCGGGACATTTGTCGTCAGAACGGGACACATTATAAGTGATGTTCCTGAGATCACCGGGCGTTTCGGATCTTTCAGACGACCTCCTTCAGGGGACCTAGCCAGGGTTGCTCAGACCCCAGGTTGTGTACAGCTGCACCAATATAATCATTATACCAATACCTAATCATTCCTCCTGATCCAGATCCACCTGGAGGCTTGGTCAGGAGTCTCCATGCTGTTTTTGATGGCTATCCTTTTCGCAGGCCACCTGATGCCCACCAGAGAAGAAACTTTGCACATTGACTGGACTGCAAAATCTCTTCAACAAGCTCACACTGTCCTCTCCAACCACTTCTCTGGCGTTGCTCTGTGATCTCCTGGTACTTGGATCGCTTCTGCTCATTTGCCACTCACAGACCTTCCTGGACTTTTCACTTCCTGCCTTTTGAAATGTCTATTTCCTTCCGTTGACACTGTAGAGTCCTTGGAGTCCAGATACTGCAACATTTCTCAAGTTTGAGTGACCCTGAACTCCTTGTCCAGGCTGCTTGAAAGGGATCCGAAGTTTGTTAGTCTTCTCATACAGCTCAGGACTTTCCACTGTTGACTGGGCCACCTCATGCACCAAGGGCCAGAGTACTGGGGGTACTCTGGTGTTCTGTGGATCTAGTACCATTCTGTTAGACCAGGGGTCTCCAACTCCGGTCCTCGAGGGCACCTATCCTGCATGTTTTAGATGCATCCCTCTTCCAGCACACCTGACAGGTCGTTACCAGGTGTCGGCAGAGATGATGATAGGCTTATCATTTGAATCAGGTGCTTTGGAAGAGGGACACATCTCAAACACGCAGGATAGGTGCCCTCGAGGACCGGGGTTGGAGACCCCTGTGCTAGACCCACACCTTGAATCTCCTGGGTAAACCAGAGTTGTCTACCACCAACAGCTATGTGTTAAGCTCCTTGATGGTTATTTGGACAACTTCTGTGTCCTTGAGACTACAGTTAAAGATCTTGCCTGATCTCTTGACTGGCTTCTCGGTGATGGAGAGGACTGCTGTGCTATCGACAAAGAAGTGAAACCTTTCTACCATCTGCCCTTCTTCAGGATTTCGCAGGTTTGAATCTCATTCATGCACAGGAAATAAGCTTTCCAGGCACTGGAGAATCCATCTCCCACAAGGCACCAATGTTGTGGTGACAATGAAGTCGTCCATAAAGGCTCTGATGGGGGGTTGTCGGAAAAATATTTATTATACTAATGTTGTCTGTCATTAGACAGACTAGATTAGATTGTACAAGAACTCAATTGTTGTTTATCTGTCTACTCTGTTTTTCTACTCTTTGTATTCTGCTGCCGTATCTGAAATTTCCCCTTGTGGGACGATTGAAGGTATATCTAATCTGATCTAATCTAATCTACCAGAGAACATCTACATCACTTCTGGAAATTGATGACTTTTGCTTCTTTTTATTGATTTAACTAGTGACAACCACAGAGGGAGCCTTTGGAGTATTGTCATGTCTTCAAAATTAACCATTTCTGTTGATTAATGACAAGAAATGATAATGATGCTCATGTCTGACTTTGAGTTGAAGATTTCACCACAGGCATTAAAACTAAACCTTCGGAGTGCAGACATGCTATCTGTAATCTCTCCATGGTGGTCTTTAAAGTGACTGTGAGCACTGTGGGCTAAAATAAAATCACATTATCAAGACAGAGACTTGCTTTCTGGCTTCGACACTTAACATCTTACACTCTATTATTACACTGTAAATCACAGAAGTATGCAATTCCGTACTCTTTTAACCATTCTATTAATCCTTTGAACCTCTTACTCACATTTGATGGTATTGTACATACACTGCGCTTCCTTTTAATTAAATCTTGTACTTGATTACACTTTGTTTTATATTTATCTCTGAATGTTGCTTTTGTTGTGTAAAACCTGCCTTTCACTAAATCGACTTTTACATTAATACAAATGATGCAGCTGGAGTTGAAAATATATGAACCTACAAGATCATAAATATGAATCTACAAGATCATAAATAACACAGTAAATACTGACATACTGATGTATATCATTTCCTTCTCTCTGTTTCCTTTGAATGCATTTGGCCAAATTAATGAGCAGTGCGAAAAGCTGCTATTCATGAACCAGCTGCTTTCATTAAGTCCCCATCATTAAGGGCTACAGCGATGAAGCAGTAAAGTGCTCAGGTATAATCTCCTTCAAACGCCCACCGGCCTGTCCATCAGCACACACTAGACAGTCATTACACAGACTACAGCATCCTACTTCAAATGGCCTCTTTCCCTCAAACTCATCCACTGTCCCCATGTCACTGAGCAGATATTCTTCTCTAATGTCACTCACTCACACACACACACACACATGGACTCACACTTCCAGCACAAACACCTTGAATAATGTAGAGAAAGCAACTCTTTGTTGCTTTTATCTGTGCTAATTACAGAGCGACTACAAATGGGCTATGGAGAAACGCTTCAAATGCGTTCATCGAAGCCCCCCCTCCTCTCTCTCTGTTTTTCTCTCTCTTATGACTCGGGATGTGCATACCTGTCTTTAAGCATCTTCTGTAGACTGAGGTTTGTTCGTAAATTATTTACAGTGGGTTTGACTCATTATTACACAAGAAAACCAGATATTATTACGTCAGGTTAAATCATATTACAAATGTACCTCCTTATATTGAGGGGGAAAACATAAATTGTTTAAAGAATATGGATTAGATTTATGGGGATTTATGTTTTCTATTTATAAAATTATGAAAATAAGAATCATTACGCCTTTGTTACTTTTGAATCAGCTTCATTGATCAGTTTTTCTCGTTCTTCTCTTATAGCATCCAACATTGACATTCATTACCCTCATCAACTATGAGAGGAAACCAGTGTGAACATCCAATCAACTGACTGAGCTGAAAACTGGACAAAATCATCTGTAGATCCACAGAAGGACTGTTTGCATTTTCAGATGAGATGAGGGGTATTTATTTTAGTTGATGTCTGCATCTTCCCCAGTAGATGCCACTGCAACATATAGATCTATTTATCTTTGCAGAGTTTACACCAGAACCAGTTTGTTTTGGACACTCACTCTTTACTCCTGGGTCATCCAAGGCACAGTGCCTTCATATACATACCACAGGGGAGGATGTCTATGCTATCGAGAATATCATACCCCCGCAAACAGCATAAGCTCATCAGCTGGCATTTACTATTTTTGTTTTACTCTTCGGGGGGGGAGGGGGGGGGGGGTCCGCTCATGTTGTTGCCCTGGACCTCTCACCCTCACTCAGGACTCCTCCAATCATTATCTTGTGGCTCATTGGGAGCTCTATTTAAGGCTGGTGGTGGCAGTTGTGTGGCACTGGCTCATCTGTGTGTCTCCTCTCCATCACCCAGACTTGTTTGTACCATGTGGACTCTGTTTCCCCAGGTTACGTGGTTCATGTCTGTTTGCCCGTGCGCTTTCTTTCCTTGTGTTAAATAAATGTTCTATGTTCCCTTTGAAAAGTGTGCACTGGAGCCTCATAACTTTTAAAATCGTGACACCTTTCATGCATAGTGGTCACTACGGTGGACAGTTATTTTATTTTAATGTATTTGTTTACTCTTATATGAACGAGTCTTAATATCAGAGCTGACAAAAAAAATCCTGAAATTGGTTATCAGAATTCATGCATGAAAGGCAGTGAGAGGAGATTGCATCCTCCCCCAGAGAAAAACTGCTTTTGGCCAGGCCGTCTTCTCTCACAGAGCATCCCAACAGTGGAACACAGTAGCTCCATGCATCAGAGACTCTCCCTATACAGTCCTTTAAAAGGAACGCCAAAAGATGGCTTGTGGAGACACAGACCTGTGGCCACTAATTGTACTGAACATGTTGGTTTTTTTTAATTGAGTGTAATTTTCACTGTTTGTAATTTTTGTGCAATTCCAATTTAATGTACTTTTAGGTCAGCTTTAACATCTGCCAGAAGGACATCTGATATAGCTGCCTTAGCTAACTCGGGCATATTTACATTATACATTGTCAAGTAATGTGCACTGTACCTTTTAAAATGAATAAGTAAATAAAAAATAAAAAGAATGCAATCTGTCTTCTGTCAAAACAAAACTCAATAAACAACCTAAAACAGCCAGTAAGTTGCAAAGTTGGTCTTGCTCTCCAATTGTTTCTTGATAAAAATAACTTGTATTCTAAAGGACTGGTATATTGGAGAGTGTTTTGTTGAAAATCCATATAATGACAATTACATGATAGCTGAGAAAAAGACGGTGAGACATACATGGAAAGAGTCCTTTAAAAGTTAGTGACATTTCCCAGTAACAAGTAAAAGAAACAAATGGAATATTGATTATCTTGCAACACCAGTGTGGAATCATAGGGTTATAACACACCGGCTTTCTGACTCTCAATCCGGGTTTATTTGGTATGAAAACAGAGGTACAGAATTGAAATCGTTCCCAAGTGCTTGCTTTTGTAAAAGGTCAATTGTACGAGGCAAAAATGATTATGCAATCAACTCAGAAAAATGCTTTCAGTGTTTGGTTTCTGCATTGGAGCCATCAGTAGATCAGTGTGACTCTCAAACTCCTTAACCTGTCTGTCCATTGAAAAGTGACTTTATTGTCTGTCTATAAAGTAAATCATTTCATTTCACAAGACGAGTTGAAATGAGATGAGATGAGACCAGACAAGAGCAGATAAGACAAGATCCGATAAATTAGACCTTGCGGATATTGCAGTGTTATAACAGCAGCAAATTATGTAAAGAGTGAAAAATATTAAACAGTGAAAACAGAAAAGAGAATGTGTTATTTATAGATAAAGACCTTATTACCCTGACACCTTGCCTCCCTGATGTTTATCTATTTATGTTTCTTGCCGGGCACTAGAACGTCAGAGCCTGTACCTTCTCTCTTCACATAGTGAATTAGCTCGCAGGTCTAATCATCACGTCACATAGTGCTGCGCGGTCTCAGAGACAGTGGGATGTGATTGTTCTTGATCATAACGAGATCCTGGAAAATAAATTTGTCAAGACAAATTATTTTCAAGTGATATATGTGCTGCTAGCGTTGTTACACATCTCCAGTCAGACCCAGAAGCCCGACAACAAATCAGCCAGCTGTTAATGAGACCGCGGTTTTATTTTAAACCCTAACATCTGAAATGCTTCCCTCTGCTCCTCTGCCAACGTATGAGGCTTTGTTAGGAAACACCACTGCTACTTCAGTAACAGTACTTCAGCAGCAGTGGTGTTTCTGGGATGGTATTAAGGATCCCTTGGATGACAAATACAGGATGCTTGTGAAACTGCAGCGCCAAGGACAAGCAAATAAAAGGGGAAACAACAATGAGTCATCAGTAACATTGTGAATAATCACATATATTGCTGCCACCTCAAATAGGGGGATGTCACAGAAAAAAATGACGCGGGTTGTAGTATGTGGGTGCCTCAGTCAAACACTGGATCTCATCATAACCTTTTAATCCAAACCACCTACACCTGTATAACACAGACACACCTATCCTCCCACATACACATATAAAAATACCTGCACAAGAGCCATTTGTGGGAGTCGAACTTTCTCCTCCTTGGCAGCAAATGATTGTTTGTTCTGTGTGAAATCTGCGCCTGCTGACATTTTGTCCCTGTCGTTTTGAATAGTAGCTGCACTTAGCCACCGCGGTTTAGCCTTCTGGAGACGGATGTGCACTCTAACCTGATGATCCATGCCCTGATTCCCAAAGGCTAAGTGTGCATGTGTGTGCGTGTGTGTGGTGGGGGTCTGCTGACTTCAACAGCTGGCTTCTTCCAATAGGCTGTCAGCGAGTACATCCGCCTAATGATATCACCGCTGAGGCTCAAGAAGGCAGACAGACTAAGAGGGGAAAGAGCATGTATCCGTGAACGTCCACTCACACACCCCGTCCTGCTTCATAAAAGGAAAAGGACACTTCAGTCAAGTACTGTCAGCAGCCGTAATCATATCCTGAATCAGCACAGACGTCACCTGCAAAAGCCAGGAGCAGAAAAAAAAAAGCAGTAAAAGATGTTCACTCTGAGCTAATGTAAGGCTTTGACTGTGTTGATCTTCCCAAAGATAAAACTCCTCTCAGTGTCAAATTCGCAATTTACACAGGTATCTCTGTCGGCTTCAGCTCAGCGCAGGTGGAAGAAATGTTCAGATACTGTTAAAAAAAAAAAATCTGAATACTACAGTGAAATTCCTCTGCAGTCAAGGTTCATTTTGTCAGAGTTGTATAGGATTCAGATACTATGAGTTATCTTTGGTGCAGAAAGCACTGTGTAAATAAACTGAATCTATAGAATGTGATTGGTGTAAATCGTAAAAGCAGCTGACAGGCCCCGATTCATGTTAAAAGTCATGTTTGTGTTGCATTTTACTGCTGTAGATGATTAAGGTTTGGCTCATTTGAACTACCTTATGAACTGTTTGCCACATTATAAACACCCATAGCAGCATAATCTATCAAAGCAGATTATATTTATCCTGTGAGAACCATCTCTAAAAATTCTCCGCAAAAATAAGCGTCATAAGACATAGGTGAGTATAAACAGTTGATGGAAACATTCAAGTATATTACCCCTATTTTGTATTTTATCACAATATACAAGCATTAGTGACATTCCAGATCATCAATAAAATTATATCAGGGATTTCTTAATGATTACCTGATGCTAATGTTTAGTTTTTCACAGACTGTGTGTATTTTACTTTTGAATGTAAGAGCTTTTTGAAGGCAAAGCAGAAGAAAAACGGCCAAGTAGATCTGTAGGCGAAGTACATCTGTTAATGAACTGTAAATATGGGCCTGTGAGACTGTCAGATTGTGAGAATGTGAACAGTATTCCTGAAAGTTACAGACAGCACAAAACAGTTTAGAGTCATAAACCTGCATATATTTAGTACGTTGGGTATTTAGTGGTATTTTCGTACAATTTTGTATTTTTATCCCTATTTTTTATGTCTGTTATTGAATGTGGAGCACCAGCACGGCTGCAAACTTGTCTGTCCAGTGGGAACTCACCCTGTGTGTTTATGTGTGCTACAAATAAGTATGCAGATTCTCACACACACACACACACACACACAAGCCCTTTTTTTCTCACAGCCTCACACACTTAGACATGTGGTAAACGTGCCGAGGCTCACTTGCAACAGCCGAAGAGAAAAAAACACACCCGGGCTCTGGACTAGATACTAGACAAAAAAAAAACCCCAACACAAGCATTTAGCGTTCTATGGCCCAAACGCCCTCCATCTCCATAGATCAAAGGAATGTGATAACTTACTTACACTCCACCGGGAACACTTATATTCTCCGCACAGATGATACTTGCTCTTTTATCAGACACCATAGAAGGGGAAGAATAAAATGATACAGCGGGAGAAAGACAGAAAAAGAGAGGGAGAGAGACCTGTCAGTCAGGTTCTGGTTTGACAGGCTCCCGTCTTTACTTAATGACATACTTTGGTAACACAAAACAGCAAATGAACCGTTACCTCTTTCCACTTCCTGTGCTTCGCAGTACAACTGTATTCACAAGTCCATATTGACTCATGGGCCTGATGTGAAATGTAAAGCCTAAACAGACACACTCTCAGGAGACGCAGATTAAAAATGTAATTTGATTTGGGGGTATCTGACATGTCAGACAAAAGACCACCATCTAATCAGAAGCATGATTAATCCAAGGACCAAAGCATATTTGTACGTATTCCATTCAGGCTCATTAAGAACTGAGCTCCTGCAAATGTCAAAATCAACAGACCAGTGGGATTTTTCTGTTTGAGCAGAGCTGAAAGGCTGAATGTGGACTCGTGAGCATGTGCCGGTCCCAGAGGTTCCACATATTTATGTAGATCACAGGTAATAGAGCATTCCATGTTTCTTTGGCTCTTTTAATATCATCTTCTGATGGGAAATGTCAGAGCGGCCCCATGTATAAAACAATCAGGACTGCTGAATGAATGGACCTTTCCTGCACTCTATCTCTGGTCCAGGTACTTAAAATAATGAAGCAACACACCCCTTACTGAAGTCACTTATCAGGACATCATGCAGATCCCCGTATTGTAAACCTCACGGATTGGTTTAAGCTTAGCATTTGTCTCCAGGACATGAATGCAAATCAATGATGTTATGTTAAAACACACCGTGAGTCACAAACCTGATGCCTTCACGTCCTGCACACCCTGGAGTCCAGGTCTGGTCATTTGTTTTTATTCAGTATAGAGCCTGCATTTACCCACAGCTTTTCAATATCACTAGCGTCATTTCATACAAAATGGCACAAATCTGTATCCATAAATCCATGACAACGAAATTGAGACAAATATTTACGTACAATATACAAACACATACAGACTTTACTTGCTGGGTTTAAAAAAATAAAAAATATCACTTTACAACAAATAATCAATGGCTTCTCTGCGGTGTTCTACAGTGTTCAGACCTCGCTGCGGGTGTTTCAGAATGATAACATCACTGGGCTGATCTTGCAGGTAAAGCTCCATCCTGAGAGCTTTTTCCAAGCAGGTACATGTAGAGCAATCATGAGCCAGTGATCCGTGCACAAGAGTCAAGGTAATTACAACATATGTACAGTATCATTAAAAAACAGCTGGAGTCTGTCATACATATCGTCTGGTGTCTCTTTTGCAAAGTATCTTTTTGAAGGACCTCCTGAAGTCATTGTTAAAGATGGTGTAAATTATGGGGTTCAGCGCACTGTTGCAATAGCCGAACCAGAAAAAGAACTTGAACAGGTTGTGGGGGACGAAGCAGGACATGCACAGAGTCACCAACATGTATGTGAAAAAGAAAGGAAACCAGCAGATGACAAACACCCCGATTACCACAGCCAGAACAAAGGTGAAGCGTTTCTCCCGATTCTGGCGGCCCTTCCAGCGGCCCCCCTTGGAGCTCTGCACAGGCTTTTCAACTTCATTGTCTCCAGGTTTGATTTGACATAGTTTGGTTTTCCCCTTAAATGTTTTCTTTTTGATGGAGCAGGGGTTGTTGACTTTGTGGTCAGAGGAGGACGACTCCTCAATGTCCAGCCCGTTGACTTCACCTTTTTCCTCATCGACTCCTCTTTCTCTTCCGACTCCCTCTTTTAGCTCAATGTCCCGTTCGCCGTTCAGCTTTTCGTGGCATTGGCGATCCTCACCCTCATCTGCACCCAGACCGTTCACTTTCTGGTTAGCCACAGCGGCTACAACGGCTGCTGTCTGAGGCCTCTCCACCCTCTTCCTGTCTGGCACACGTGTCCTCTTCTTGGCGATCTGATAGATCCGTACGTAGACCAGGACCATAATGATGCAGGGAAGGAAGAAGGAGCCGATGCAGGAGGAGATGACGTACCACTTATCGTTGTTTATGGTGCACTCTGGTGATTCCTCATTGTTTTCCTTCTTCATGGTGATAAGAGGTGGGAATGAGATAACCGCTGCAATCACCCACACGATGAAGATGATGCACTTGATACGTCGTGGCGTCCTCTTCAGATTGTACTCGATGGCTTGCGTGATGGACCAGTAGCGGTCTAAGCTGATGGCACAGAGGTGAGCAATGGAGGCGGTGCAGAAAAGAACATCAAGTGCCAGATATATCTCACACCAGATCTCACCAAAGTACCAGTATCCCATGAGCTCATTGGCCAAAGAGAAAGGCATCACCAGAGTCGCCACCAAAATGTCTGCTGATGCCAAAGACACCAGAAATAAGTTCTGTGGAGCCCTGAGGGCCCGGCTTGTAAACACAGATATGACCACCAGCACATTGCCGAACACTGTCAACAGGATCATGATCCCCACCAGGATGGTGAGAAGTAGGGATGTCTGGAGGCTATAGGGAGCCAATGTAGACCTAAGAGTTTGGTTGGTGTCGTTGAACGTCGAC
The DNA here is from genome assembly GCA_029814585.1 of Gymnapogon annona. NCBI lineage: Eukaryota > Metazoa > Chordata > Actinopteri > Kurtiformes > Apogonidae > Gymnapogon > Gymnapogon annona. Next base: position 12,021,348 of record JAPTHA010000001.1, read on the forward strand.
CAAAGAGTTTGGTTGGTATCGTTGTCAAACCCCATTGAAGCAGATAGGAACACCTCCTTATGAGTTCACCTGAGGTTATAAAATACCATCCACCAGGAAGGAGGGAGCTAGTAGCTCATAGGAGGGCTGAGAAACGAAACAACTGAGTGATTCTTCTGAGGCTTCTCTGAGTTTTTGTCATTCATTGTGTTCCAACTGCTCCAGGAGACGCTCTCGGTATATTTCTAAGACTGTCAGTTCATCTGAAACATGAGGTAAAAAAAGAACCAAATCAGATCTTTGAATATTTTGTGTCTTTGCATTTAAACAACTCAAATATAACCCCGTCCCTTTGTCTGAATAAGAAAAACATAAGTGCGAAATAATCTTACCTCGGGCAAGAAATAAAGGGCGCAGATGCTTTCAGGTGTCAGAGGCGCGCGGTCCTTGAAAAAACTCTGAGTGCGTAACTTCTTGAGGCGGATCAATATGAAGCACGGGAGATCCATGAAGACTGCATTCTTCGCTCCGATTTTCTCTGTGTCCGTGTTGAATGGTCCGTGTGCTGCATCCAGCGGTGCTCAGAATGGGACTAATAGACAGCTAATCCTGTTAACCGGGGCGCTGCCGCTGCTGTCTGCGCGAGGAGTCTCCCTCCTCAGTGTTACCGCGATGCCACTCCCTCTCTTTATAACCCGCACACTGCAAAAGGTGGTCCGCTCCACGGGTCACTCCATCCCGCACACACACACACACACACAGAGACACACACACACACCACCCGCTGACCCGGAACGAGCCCACGATTCAATCAGTACAAGACAAGTCAGGTGACGAAACACTGTATTCCCACTGGACACGGACAGCGCTGTGCAAGAAAGTTGCCGAGACGTTGCGATAAAATATCTTTTTTTTTAAAGAAATAATATTGTTATCGCAATATTAGATTAGTCGTACTATTAGCGTACTGTTGTCGACTTGCGTGTGTTTTTATTGCGCGAATAAAACAATCAAAAGGCAAAACAAAAGACAACTCTCCATGTGCAGGAGTTTGTTTTGGAGTGTGTTTACTCCCTTTCATATACTCGTGTGTGTTTACTCCCTTTGATATATTCATGTTAAAGGTAAATTATATATACAAAACTTGCTGCCAGTTTTCCAAACCCCGTCGCTTAGCAGTGCTGTATAGACACACACACCGTCTGGATATCACCACAAATGCCTTTTATTACCATTACCACACATTATTTATTCAACCACCTTTTGCACCATATGTGGCACACTGTATTGTATCTCCAGAGTGCACAAACACAGGCAGATACAGACCCTGGTCCTCACGCACCACAAGTTCAGAAGAAAGTGGCCAGTGGTCCTTGGGGGTCCCTCAGGTGATACAAGAGGGACTCAGTGTCAACATTTTATTTATTCATTTTTTTTTTTTTACCACTGACCATATAGATTTGTGATCATTGAATATGAATATATACATAGAATTTGTAACGTTACACCTGCTTCATTCATGTGGAAACAAGTCAAGATTCATTCATTCACTCATTCATCTTCCAAACCCGCTGCATCCTTTGCAGGGTGTCTGTCATAATGTTTATCTGGTGAAATTAGTGTTATAACTGATCTAGTGGCGAAGTCAACTTTACCTTGGCAAATATTTAACCTCATATTAAATGTTGGCCTCATTATTTGTCCAAGGCAGCTAGAACCCGTTATTTGATAGTTACTCACGTCCAGCTGTTTACTTATGTGTATCAGGCGTAAAACATGTGATACATTATGATCATATCAGTATTACTTTTTCCATTCTTAATAACCTAATGAAAACTGAACATTGTGTAAAGTTACTACGATGTTTTCACTGCCAGTAGTTCTTTCGCATCTGCTAAATTATAAAATAAGAAATGTTTCAAACGTTACATTACTTATAACAAAACTAATAACACTGCAAAATCTACAATGAAAGGAATTAAAACAACCGCCCGAATGTTTCATTAAATTATACACAGATGGCTGCTTTCATCAAATTAAACCAAATATATTTCACATCCATCAAGGAATCTGTCTTTTTCCAGACTCTACTGGGATCCCATGCACTGTACCGCAATAGTTATGAATCATAGTTACACAATTTAACAAAATGTCTGTGTCTCACTCTGTGGTAAATTTGAAGGAGGAAATTCCCGTGGAACTGTGGGAGTAATGAAAAATACAGTCCTCCACATCAGTCAGTACTGGATGTGATCACATTGACTCTGGAATTCACAGCCAGTGAATGTCAACCCATGTCACAGATTTAATCACGACGTCGGCCAGTGCCATGGGAAACCTGTGGACCTCTTTACACTAACTTGTATAAGATTTAAAAGTGAGCCAATGGAGGGACTACAGGAGTCTGCTCAGATTCTCAGGACTGTGGGTATATAGATGAAGGGTACTCTTCACATTAGAAATATAGAAAAAGTACTAAAATGTAGATCCTTGAAACTTTAGTCTGATAAACATAAAATAAAGATATTGCATGCGATGCAAGCTGTCAGCCCCCTGGCTATTTCTGTTAGTCTCTTACCATTTTATGATTGTTTCATTAATTTGTGATTATATATTTGCTTGGCTAGTTGGAAAAAATGTATAACAATTCATGTATAGAACACCTCTCTTGCATAATCCACCACTAGAGAGTTTACTGATAAGAGAACTGCTTTTTCTACTGCAGCACTAATGCGAACGATAAAAACAACTGATGGTTTTCCCATGATTCATAAGAAATGATGTTCAACATATAATTTCCGTCAGCCTTTTCATTCCATGCCTATTTTTAAGAACGTCAAACTACGCACATGACTGATCCATACGCACTTTGTAGAAGACTGAACATGAGCAGAAAGGAATGTATAAACATTCCAACTGCAACAACTGCATAAACATATAAACAAACACACCAAGTAACGTGTATCAGTTTTATTCACATGTCAGTGAAAAAATATGTTAAATAATGTGAAAGACCAAAAAAATGCTTAGTGACGAACTAAATACACTTGGTGGAAACATTGTGAACTGCTTGAAAAGCTATTTTTGGGGTGATACAAGCAAAATGTTCCTGTGACAATTAATTGCTTGGAAATGGAATAATACTTCAAATAATGATTCATCTACAAAGTGAGAGAGGCAATTTGATTAATTTCAGCTCACTGAGGTTAAGAAAATATTTTTACTGTCCTTTATTAGGTTTTCAATAAACTGCTGAAATGTTATGAAATGTCTAGTCTCTATAAAGCGTTTTTTTAATCTTAAAACAACCTAAATAATCTGTGAAACTAATAACAAAAATATAAAGTACACTGCAATCTTTCTCTGTACGCATCTTTTCAGTTTCTGACCTTGACACCCACACAAAGAGTATAGAGAAGCCAAGAGGTCGACCCTATTGACCACAGCTTCGATCCAACATGGCGGACGTGTCGCCCTGCGGGTAAAACTATGACTATGAAACTATGACTCTCAAAACACACATCAGGGCACAGTTCTCATGAATTATTTTTCATAATAAAAGAGTGGACACGCCCATATTTGACAACAAAGACCATATCGTTTCTGGGAAAGGTTTTCGGTCTAAAAACTGTGCACTTTTATATTTTCCATATTTATTTGTATCATCAGCTGACAATTCTATGACATTTCGTTACCAGATTCATTGTGTGTGTCTGTGTGATGACAATAAAGGAAGTCTAAGTCTAAGTCTAAAATAGCGGAAAAGTACGTCTGTGGATACCGAACAAAGTATAAATGATCACTCTCCTGTTCACTTGCGTAGGAAGACGCGGTGACGTCACCGACACCTGTAGCCGAGTCAACCCACTGGTGCAAGTGACGCGTAAATAAATTGAAGTGAATTCTAAGCACAAATGTGCATTTTTATGAAATATCATTGGCCTTTTGGCTTCAGGTGCTCGTTGTTGAAGTGTCATACATACTGGGTTTGTGTGAATGTGTCGGTAAGACAGCCGCGCGCACTCCCGGAGCCCGCTGGTCTAGTGTGTCCGGGTCGGAGGCGGATGACAGCGGACTGGAGCGTTTTGGGGACTGCGGTCTGATGCATGACACACAAAGCGCAAGGATACAGTGACACCTGTCGTCTCCTCCAAGAGGCTCACGGATGGTCTTAAGAGAGACGGTACGAACGGAGAAGGCGGGTCAGAGGCCGGAGGGGGACGAGGTGGAACGTGAGGCTTGGAGGATGGTCCAGGAAGATGCTGCAGAGTAATGGCTCTGCAGGTTTTGTGCAGAATTGGAGAGAGCAAAGAAGAAAAGTGACCCAGAACCCTTCACAGTTCGGTAAAAGATGAGTGATGAATGATTTGATGTGAAAGCATGAGTCACAAACCGCAGTGGAACATTTATGTTTTGTGATCATGACATTCCCCGGTTTGTTTCTGTTTATTCTCAACTGAATCTGTAAGTCACCAGCAGGGGGCGATGTTGTACCGGAGCAAATCAGTACAAAGACCAAGTCCGAGTGTGTACAGAAAAGTAACACACAAGTATACAGATATATGCTAAATCAACCGCATTTCTTTTACAACTCGCGTTAAATAATCAGATTTCAGTGGTTCCAAATAAAAGTTATGAAGCCACATGTGATTTTCTACTGAAATTAAGTAGATCAACTCAGTATAACCATATGTTCTCATACTAAGAGTTTTGCCAAGAAAAGTTTTGGTGCTTTGTCCTTTATTTGCACAAAGACTTTGTTTCATTTCATTTTTCCCTAACATATATTGACCTTACACTTCATTATATAGAGGAATTAGCTTTAAAGCAATATAACACAGGGATATAACACAGGGAGCCGCAGAACAAGATGGGAGTGCCGACCAAATATTCTGCAACCACAAACTGCTCTTACATTAACCCACATTAGTTCTATGATGCTGTTCATGTACCAGCATGTACCAGTAAACATATTGAAAGAGGTTTCATCCGTTCCATTAAATTTGAGATTTTAGCAGTAATGCATGTTTGGATATTATCAAAGTACATCCATTATATCTGCTCTTTACTTTAACACTTGGGGTTCTGTATGCGAGTGTGACTTTTACTGAGAATGAGAGGTAAAACCTTGGTTATAGGCGCTGCAAAGCATTTCTTAGTTTTAATGTAACAACAGTCATCACTTTATGTTCTCAGATCTCCACAAAATACTTTAAAACATCACTGCTTGTGTATTAGTTCCTTCATTCTTAGCACCACAGTACACGTGCTGGTAACATACAAACCATCTCAAGGAAAGGCCTCCTGCAGGTGTTCAGAGTCATGTCTCAGCACCAGCAAAGAAAAAAAAATGGAAATATTCTCAGTGATATTAGATAAATCCAACTGTCAGTGTTTAGGTCCAAGATGAAAACATTTCTTGAAATCTCTGCATATATATGCCAACTGAAATGTTAGTTTTCACTCTTCTGTTGTTTTAACAGTCTTAATCTTGTGATATTCTATAGTTTATTTGTAATGTCTATGTATTTATAATGCATCTTATATTTTTGTAAAGCACTCTGCATTTTGCACAAATGAACTTGCCTTGATTCCTGTTTGAAGTTGACCTGCAAAAATATACACATGCTTCATGTGATAAATTAGTGAATATTTATCGGTTTATTAGTTAAAAAGATGTATTTACATACAGAACATCACCAAAGATGGTCATTTTCACCCATTTTGGAAAGTAGCATTCTGCCACTACTTTTTTTCAGGATGTCTTACAATAGGGCGGCATTGATTAAGTTTGTCATTTACAACCAAGCACACAAATCTGCATCTTTTCCTCTGTATCCTTTTGACCGATAACACTTAGTAAAGGCATATATCCAAAATAAAACAATATAGGGATGCCAAGGATAAACAAACTTGTTGCTGAATTCCAAATCCAAGTTCCTGCTCCAACCCACAGCTTTGTATGTACATAGGTATAAACGCCTCCAACTGGATCTTGGTCACTGTTTAGCAATAAGGACTCGCATAGAGGTAGTCATGTCTGCATCTGCTCATCCAGTCACGAGACAACTGACCCAAAAAACACACTCAGGCTTTCAACATCTGTGAAACCCATAGACCCAGATCCCTTTGCTGGCGCTTAAAAAAAGTGATTATCTGTCATTGTTGATTAAATCAAACTGTCATAAAGTTTTTGCTTGGTACACATAAGGCAGTCAAGTAAATATATGGAGATACTACAGAGGGGTGTGCGACTGGCTGGGAGTTCTGGGGGAGGGGGGGCTCCGGTGGGTGAGGTGGCTGTTGCACAGACAAAGGGCTAATCCACCACAAGTGACTTGGTTTAACTGCAGAAAAGTTGACATTTATGAAGCTCTATGATCCTACCAGATCAAACGCAACTGTTAAGAAAATGTGTCTGTTTCTACAAATGAAGAATTGTTCTAGACTCGTGTGGTAAATATACAGTATGTCCAGGAGTTTCAGTTCACTATCACACTAATTAAGTTGATGTGACAGCTTCATTTTCCCTGATCCTGTCCCAAAAATGTTAATCGTGTATATTGAAAAACCAAACCAAACAAAACAAATCAATACCATGAAAAAAGGAAAACCCTCTGCCTTTGTAGAATAACAATACAAATCAGTTTTGGTGGAATTCCCCTTTAATGCCAAAGACAAGTGAGACGTAAACTAACGCACATCCACTTGGTAGCATAATGGCATTGTCTTCTATTGCACTCTTTTGTCTTATGGAAAACTCTAATCACATTACAGATTTGTAATACTGAGTCTACCTTAACGTCAGATTACTGTACATCCTTGAAGGAAAACTAGACAGAAAGAAAGTAGACCCAAATTTACATTGTAACAACCAGTTGCTTGTCATCAAGTACAGTCAGTGGCCATAGACACTAGGAATAGCCAAACAAACACATAAAAAAAAGACCATTAAGGCTGCTCGTCAATGTAGATTAAGTAGGAAAAGCATTGACACTCAGTGCTCCAATACCCTTTGCAATATACAAAAAGGTAGCGTTTGCTGATACACCAAATAGCCACTAACTCCAAGTCCACTATGCAAACACCTGATTCGGACCCAGACGAATCATGTCAAATATGTTTTCAACATGCTTGTTTTCTGTACAAAATAACCAAGCAAGTAAAAGACAGTTGTAGGAGGAAAAAAAAAAAAAAAAGGAAAGCGCTAAATGACCTTGATTCCTGCAATGTTTTCCATGTCCTAAAACACATTAGAAAAACAAACAGCAATTATTTTTGGATGCACCAGTATGAAACACATCCAGGACATTTATGATCCAACGTCAGATCACCTCCACTCAATGGGAAGGCGCGTGACTTCCATGTCTTCCAACGTGCGTTCCAGGATCTGATAAATGCTCTTCAATTGAGCGACTCCGGCCTCCCCCGTCCTCTGCGCGCATCACACACACACACCGGTATCCTCAACCTCACACAAATGGCACATGAACAAAGCTAAAACAGAGACTGAATGTAAAATGGGTCACAGCACTTGCGCTGTACACCTAATGCACATCTCACTTTTGAGTACTGGTAGAAGGCATATTTCGCACAATTGTTTACAGCCAAAAGTAAATACACACACACACACACACATAAAAAAAGAAAAACAAAAAAAAACCCTCCAAAGCTTTTATATAAGACACAGGAATGCAATGCCTCCGATGTGTTGTCGAGCGTGAACACAGAAAGCCCTTTTTACAATTTTTGTGTCGTTTTCGGACAGTCTTGTACTGTAACTGCGTTTAAGCTCAAATATGCACCTTGTTTTGACATAACATTTGTTGCATCCCAACGATTTTATCTGCGTGAAAAACACGGCAAAAAGGTCACAGGACTTGTTTCTCATCAGGTTTTCGAGTGAAGTCTGTTATCTGTGTTGCTGTTGTTAAGTGGGAGTGGATTTTGCCCCACCTCCAGCCCTCACCCACCCACCCAGCCACCCACCCACACCTGCCTCTCATCCATCTTGTACGTCATAATGTTTCACTCCATGAAAAAAAAAAAAAGCAGCAACAGGTTCTGCTGGTAAATTAGAAGCAGCGGTTCATTGTTCCACTGATCTGGTTCCCACCGCAAAATGAGCTGCGGCACCGTTACTGGACCACGGCCCACAGAAATACACACACTAGGCTGCTGTGAAAAAAAGTAGAGCCACACATTCCAATACAAAACAGAAAAGCGATAGAATATAAGAGATGGGATGCACATTTTCAAAAAGGAAAAAAAAGTTTGGTTGGATTACCTTTGTTGGGATTTTTAATGTACAGTCACTTGAAATAATACTAAGTGAAGACATCTTTAAGAAAGAAAGGAAAAAAAACCACTCAACTACAAAATGATTTCAAATAAACAACGCTGAACTGTAATAAGCCATTTCGCTTGCAACAGAGAAGCAGGATATGCAAATTGTAGAACATGTCATAGCCACAAAGATCCTTTTACAGTTCAAGAGAGCAACTTCCGTTTAAGACTGACAGGATACAACTTCCCAAAAGAAAGTTACTAGTATATTCTGAGCCTGTAAAACTCAACATTTATATTTAATTGATACAAATTTACATGATAAAAGGTCAGTTTAGCAGAGAAAATACTCATTCATTTATGAAAAAATGCCCCCATTCAAAATAACTGATGAGAGGCTATTGTGTTTTTTTCCATAATATAGAGGATGCCAATGTCTTTAAAAAAGTGCATAAGAGCAGCAGCATCGCTGGGACAGTGTGGGACAAGAGGATATTTAAAAGGAAATTAAATTACAAATCAAAAATCGAGGGAACATTTTTCATCATGTAGGTAAGATTTTTTATGAGACCCTGTTGAAAAATTCAAGAAAAAAAAAAAAGATAGTGATAAAAAGAACTGTTGAGAAGGAGTTACCCGCTAATGTTTTTATTATTAAACTTTTTTTTTCCTCTTACTAAAAAGAAGCTCTGATACACTCACCACTAGAAACCAAGATAATGTGGTCTTGAAAATGTGTGATGTGTTGGTCAGTGATCAAGTGGATGATAGCTGTGCAGCCCAACACTGAGGAGTATATCAAACAAGTAAACAGAACTAAAATTGCACTCAAGGCAACAACCAGGATTGGTATACATATATAAAAAAAAAACATCTTATTCATCCCATCACCTGTGTAGGTTTGACTTTTTTCAATATCTTTTTGTCACATAAAAGCAATATCAACATGGCGGTCGGTGCACCACCCATTTTGGAGAAAAGTCCAACTTGCTTTTTTTTTGTTTTTTTCTATTAAGCATGTACAATTGGCATTTCTCATATGTATACATTACTAGTTTAATGTTTAACAACTACTGCTGCCACTTCTCAAAGGATTTCCAATCACCCTATTTTACAAATGATATCGCTGAACGGACCGATGCCACAGCAAAAACAACACTAAAGAAACGAGGAAAAATAATTGTAAAAACAGCAGGATTAAAAAAAAAAATTGAAATAATTTATATCTCTGTATTTGTATGGACAATTGTGTTTAGAAATGAACCACTGGATCACTCTAAACAGAGGCACATTTTTTTTTAAAACACATGAAATGCAAAAAACAAAAAATACAAAATCAAAACTAAAGGACGTTAAAAACACATCATCGTTAGACCTTTGTTCTCTGCGGTCAAGGTGTAGAATAACCTAAGATAATATATAACATCTTGAGTGAAGTTGATGTATATAAAAAAAGGGGATATCAAAACAAAAATATAACAAAATGAGTTACAATTACGGCAGCAGCAGCAAATCTGAAGTTCCCCAGACTTTTTTTTGTTTGTTTTTGCATACAATTGTATCCTTGCTCACATAATAGATGCTTGTAATTACTGTAAATATATTGGCAATGGGAGCACGGTTTATATGGTTAAAAGACTTTTGCCACTTAGCTCACAGTAACTCAATATATATAACTTTATATATCTTCAGTTTTGGCAAAGATGAAAATATTTTCCCCTTGTACGATTCGGAATGCAAGATGAGTGAGGGGAGAGGGGGGGGGGTG
>JAPTHA010000001.1:12031480-12059820 GCA_029814585.1 Gymnapogon annona
GAGGGGTGGGGGTGGTGGGTGGGGTTCTAAAATGATTTTGATAAACTCTGGAGTAACAAAGAAGTCTCCAAAGGTTTGCCTTGCATCTGCCCGAGGGTGGTGAAAGAAACACTTTCCTCGTCTTCTTCGTCCTCTTTTCATTTGCCCCCAACACTGATTGTGGCAGGTCTTTTTCTTTACAGTGTATGATACACGCCGCAGGGACAGGCAGACGATAGGATGTACGGGAAGAGGAGGATTGGGAGTTAAGTGGGGGTTGGTTTGATCTGCTTGTGTCTCAGACCATGGCACGGTAGGGTCCCTGCATCTTGAGGAACTGGATGATGAAGGAGGGGCCTCCTGCTACGATCTGAGGCGGCAGGTGGCTGAGGGGGCAGTTCTCTATGCTCATGATGGTTAGCTTGCTGCAGAGTGCCAGCTCGAAGGGGAGGCTGTGCAGGTTGGGGTTGTCGTTGAGGTACAACTCCTCCAGGTTCTCCAGTGTACCTGAGAACACAAGGTGCTTTGTTAATTCAGATACATATACAGGACATCATTACATCCATGGAGCGGGATCTGGGATCAGTCAGGGATTTGTCAAATTTTCCCCTAAATTGAGTTTTCATGAAGGGGTTGTATTTTAATTTAAGCTGCAAAGATTGTTCAGTTAGGCTTTCAAACAATTACTGACATTATTCATCACTTAACACAGCAGACAAGTAACCAATTAAATATGAATATGATATAAAGATCAACTAACACTGAAATAAATGCTGGCTGCGGTGCCAGTTTCACAGCAAGTTTTCTTTTCATTTAATACTATTTTATTTAGATTTTTCACAAGACAACACCAGGAAGTTTGTCTTAATGTATTTATTTTAGTGTTCTCTCATCCTCCTGTGAATAATGGCACATGGAATCTGGATTTAATGTCCAGATTTAGATTAGATGTTAGATTCTCACTCATGATTTTGGCTGGTTTTTCACAATATTTTGTGTTTGCTTGTGCAAAACCTATTTGAGCTGGAATCCTCTGAAATAAACCAGAAAGCTGTTGTGCATTGGATTGGATTCCTTTATTCATCCCACTTGGGGAAATTTCCAAAGTGCATTTCCATCTTAATAGAGTTGTGAAGGACAGCGGAAACAAAAACACATAACTTCTTAAAGAATAATAAACCAAATATCACCATCATTAATTCAGTTTAGTGGGGCCACACTGACTTGTCAGCCTATTCAATTCAGTTCTGTGGTTATTGAAGACCATTTTCCTACCATGTACAAGTGAACACAACATTAAAAAAAAAATCTAGAGTGTACATCAGTCCCACTCAAATGAACTTAATTAGGCAAACTATTACGGCAATACCAAAAACACCCACACTGACACACAGCAATCACACAAGTACAAGACACAAGTAATCAATAAGTAGGGTTAGGTATGAATGGGTCATCAATTATAAATCAGATTATTTAGTTTGATGATATTTTAAAAAGGAGGATTGTCTTATTGAACTTAATCTCTCTGGTGTTTGGAGACTACCGTAGGCTCCTCCTCCTAACTGTAAGAGTAGTCTCCACACACACCAGTACAATGATGGCATTGGCTAAGGAGAGCGAGAAGTTCTTGGCTAAAAACAACCATAGATCTTCGGTTGTGTGGAATCTGTGTGGGTTCAAAGTTTTAGATAAAGACCAAACCATTCCTCTGCAAACTCTGCTTGAAGGCAGTATCTGTCAAAGACCACAGCACAATCAACTTATTTCAGTACCTCAAACAGCATCACACCCCAGAGTCTCAGCGGCACTGCACACCAAAACGACACGCTGGCTAAAACGCCACCACCGGCCCATTCACAGTTAATGTTAGTCCATGAAAGGACTGAGGCCAGGTAGAGCCGCACCACACTTGATTCAAATCGTAGCAAAATGATTGAAATGACGTCTGTTGTTTTACCCCAAAATCAAAATTGAGGTTTGAGATGGAAAGATTATTTTATTTTTGCCCAAAATCGTGCATCTCTAACCAGGACTCAACTCAACCGGTGTTGAATGTTGAGGGCATGTCTCAAACATCATCAAATCCAGGATACACCTCATAACTGGGATACTGCTGAGCATGTAAACACAAGCTATGTCACACTCTATCCAAACACTATTTACTGAAGATAACAGTGAATTATTAACTTTAAAATCTGTGTTACATGGTTTTATGTGTAAATATAATGAAACCAAAGTCTTATTTGGCCATTTTCTCTAACTGAAGAAAATGTGGACATTGTCACACTAGAGTATTTGTGAACTTCTTCCATAAGGCAGACGTAATAGCCGCTTATGTTAACTAAATACCTCAAAGCCACAAGTATAATTCACCTCTGGACCTGTTCTGGATCCTCTAAAAATACATCACCTTCAGCTCCTTCCTACAACCACTTTAATCTCTAGCTTAGCCTCTCAGCCTTCGCACTAACCACTCCATTCAGTTGGACCAATCACTTGGAGGTTGGCTGAGAGGTGGGACATGTTCTGTTAAGCTCTTAAATCCTAATGGTTAAGTTTAGCTTTCATTGGGAAACATTTTTGAAGCCTCAATAGAGAGCGTCAAATTTCTGCCCACAGCACGAATCACAACAAACAAAAAAAGTGATGCAAGACAGAGGTATTTACCAATCTCCTCAGGAAGATGTTGCAGCAGGTTCTCTCCTAAACCCAAGTGAGTCAGGTTAGTGAGGTGGCCGATGCCCCGGGGTAATGTGGTCAGCTGATTATTTGTCAACACCAGTTTCTACACAAAATGGGTAAAGACAGAGGGAATCAAAAGCCGTCACACACCTTAAAAACTGAAAGGAAGGCACATTATAATATGTGAACAGATGGTCTGGGAAACTTACATGTAAATCTTTAAGGTAAGCGATTTCATTGGGCAGAGATTCCAACTTGTTTTCCTCCAGATCAAGCTCTCGCAGCTTCCTCAAATTTCCAATACCATGTGGTAGCTTCTTGAGAAGATTATTGGACAATATTAACACCTGTGAAGGTAACAGAAGTCTTTTTATTGGAAAGAACATTTAACCTGGCCTTATTGGTTGGAAAATAAATGAATGATCAGCACTTATTTACAACATGTTCAATACAATTCATGAACTGGATGATAAAGAAACGAACTTGAATTCAGTGCAGGAAGATGAACAACTATTACTTCAGTAGTTTACCGTTATTAACAGAAGTGTTCATATCCCAAGTCATTACATCAGCAACAGTTTCTCTTATTTCTAACCCATATGTCATTATACCAGTATCAATAAAAGTTTTTATCAACATACACACCCAGCACACAAATAACTCTCAAAAGCAGACAGTTCTATTTACAACACCATAGGAGTCATTCTCACGTCACATCAGCTAATATTAAACGTAATCTTTGTGCAGAAGTTGTGAAGCCATTAATAGGTCATCAAATGAAACATATTGTTGCATTGAATAAATTGTGGTTTGCTTAACATTTGAGCATGTTTCGAAACCTTTGCTCTGAAGTCAACCAAACACTGACATTTTACTGTGGAGATGCTATATACTGAATTTCATTAATAAGTATCATGACTGTGGTGGAATGCTCACTCCATAGTGAACCCACAGACATATTATGGCCATGAAACATGAACATGGATGGCACTGCATCCGATTTTAGTAAAATGGCTGCTATTAGTCATGATTCATTGATTTCTATTTGCAGACATACTCAGTGTAAACCTTTTTTTCCAACTGTGTAAGCTGATGTAAATAGAAAGGTAAATATCAGGTCACTTTTAGCCGAGGAAAATTATTCTATCTTGGCATATCTGTATTTGTTTATTCATATTATGAAATGATTTATAAAGCTCAGAGAAAAATACAACGTATCGCTTGTTCACTATATTTTACTTTGCAGGTGGATCTTCTCCATTTTCTGACTGACTACATGTACACATATGCATACTTACACTGTGTTAACAGCAATATAGACATCTTATTAGAGCCCATCTAATAAGACTGCCATCTCAACTTTCACGAAGGAATGGGTGCTTCAGACAGGCCGACAATGTGTTTCAGTTTGATTAAAGGAAAAGACAGATGTCTGAAAGAGGCTTGAGACTTACCTCAAGAGAAACTAGTCCGCAGACGTCTTCTGGGATCTTAGTCAGCTGATTGGTGGCCAGATTGAGCTCCACCATGCTAGTCCATGTGCCAAAGTCCAATGGCAGAGATGTTAACTGGTTGTCCTGAGGCACACAATAGCATGTGTTCATTAGCGAACTAACTGACGATTAAGGAGGACAATGCAATGACAGTTTTTGAATGCCTCCCAGTATATGTCTCATAGAAACCCAACAGCAACCACTTTGTTCAGCTTTGCAGTTAGGACAAATATACATATTTTACAGTTTCAAGTTAGTGAAATCCAAACCCAATCTCAACTGTATTTATAAAGCACTTTAATAAAAACAAGTGCACTACTGAAACAAGGTTTATGTACAACAATCATAAAGACATAACTGACATACAGTAAAATCTGTATAAAAAAAAACAACAACAAACAAACAACTAAAAACAAGACAAGCTCTAAAACAACCGAGTCTCATGCTTGGTCAAAAACCAAGGAGCTAAAATAGTTTCAAAGCCAGTTTTAAAAATGGACTGTGACAATGCTGTAAGTGACATTACTTGATCACTGTAACAGCTGAATGAATCAGAACTGATTCTCACATACTGTTACCAACAGTGTTTTCTACTTTACGCCTTTGCACAGCAACAGAGTCCAAGGACTTTATATAACCATTAACCAACCGAAGAGTGTATTTTGTATATATTCCTGTTTTTGTGGTTTACACACGTTACAGACACATACATACACACAGACATATTTCCTTCATTAGGTTTATTCTTAATACTGTGAACGGGCACACCAGTACATAAATATACCTTCATGTTAAGCTTGCTCAATACTTTGGCCCTGGAAAAGATACCAAAGGGGATCTTGTTGATACGGTTGTGCTCCATGTTGAGGGAGTAGATGGTGGAAAACTGGGATGGCCCACCCACAGGGTACGACTGGAAGCAATTTCTTGCTAGTGTCAGACTGGTTAGGTTCACCAAACTTGATAGGAGGCCCTACCCAAGAACAACAGCAGACATGGCAGAAACAACAAAAGTAGTATTGTTATCACTGCAGACAAGTGTTGACTGAACCTAGGACACAATGAAATATTAAAATGAAGCCTGCAAGGTTACCACATAGAACCAAATGAATAAATATCTCAAGGAACGTGATGTAGGTCAGAAGGACTGTTAAGAGCAGATTCATTCATCAGGCCGTATGACACCTTATTCAATGGAAGAACATTTCAGTAAGGATTGTATTTGATTGCACTAGTAGTACTACTTACTTAATACTGAAATGATGTCCCGTATTCAGTTAATTAAAAAAAAAAAACATTTCCAATAAACTAAAAAAATGCTACCTTATACTACCTTATGCTACCTTATAAAAGCCAAGTGGCCTCTGCGCTGTGTGTATCAGATAATCCACACAAAATCCAGAGGGAACCAGCAGCTGCAGTTTGACAGACTCAGGTCATTTTAGTTATGGAACTTGAGAAAACGGCAAGTTGATAAGACCAGTAATTTGGGAGATATTGGTCATTTTGGAATTACTATGGCAAGAAGGCTTAAGTGGTGACTGCTGCACTAATGTAGCACGCATGCACAAATTCACAACAGCAAAACAACTACCACATCTACAACTTGTGGATGTCCATGGGTCAAACGTGCTAGTCAGTACTTACCTCTGGCAACACTGAAATGTTATTGTTTTCTAGGTTCAGCTCCTCCAGTTCTCGACATTTGGCTAATGATCTGGGGATGGCCGACAATCTATTGTATCTCAGACCTAAACGATTTAGGCTTGCAAGATTGCCTGCAACAACAAAGGAAAACCATTTTGTTTGTGATTTTAACCAGATAAAACCATAATGAAATATAATAAGCACATTGTTAGTTGGTCTCTATGCTATGACAAGAACAATACTTAGATTACCTATAGTCTCTGGGAGATCCAAGAGCTCATTGTGCTGCAAGTCGAGGTTGGTGATTTGTGTGCAATTGCCAATCTCCTTCGGTAGGTGCTCCAGCTGATTATGGGCAACATCCAGAGTAATGAGGCTGGATAACTCACCTGCACAAACACACACCAACAAATTCAGATTTTATTCCAATCTAGGTAAAGATTCTTACTACCCAACCCTACTTCCAATTAAAGTGATCAACATATCATTCATTCATTTATCTTCCAAACCCGCTTTCTCTCAAAACATTTTAAGGGACCGAACGCTGATTTATAATAAAAATTGCAGTTTTTTTTAAAGGAGTTGGATAAAGCACGAGACAACTTAACACATTTACTAGCCAGAACTCTATAAGACAGTGCAAAATGACACTACAAAGAATGCTACGAGCAGCCGGGCTTCTCACAACAGTCTCTCACTCTCTCTCACAGTCTCATACTCTCTCCCGCACGCACGCACGCACGCGTACACACACACACAAACTCTCTCTCTCTCTGAAAACCAGGATACACAGTACTGCCAAAGCTGAAGTCCAGAGTGTACACAATGACCATTAGTGTTAAGGAGAAAATGCATTAAAGTGATTGAAATGTGTAAAACAAAAAAAACATCAACAATTACAATGAGCACCTGCAGGCAGACTTACTCGCCTGAAAACAACTATATCCATCATTTTTTACTCTCTTCTCCACTTGCTGGGGAAATTGTTCTGCTTTGGTGTCGCTTTACTCACCTATCTCTGCGGGTAGCTGTTTAATCTTGTTCTCACGGATGCTGAGCATAGTGAGTTTGGATAGATTTCGAATGTCCTTTTCTACCGTCGTGATGCGGTTAAAACGCAAGTACAGTGTAGTCAGAGAAGTCAGCTGGTAGACGACAGCAGGTATCTCCCTCAGCTTATTGTGCCGCAGGTCAAGCATTCGAAGCTTCTTAAGGGAGTCCAGAGAGTCAGGCAGGCTGGTCAGAGAGTTCTCACTCAGGGCCAAAGTGACCAGGCCTGATAGACAGCCCACCTCAGCTGGCAGGCTCTGCAGCTTGTTGCTGTATAAGTAGAGTTCAGCCAGCTGCGTCAATTCTTTAATTGAGGTGGGCAGCATATGAATGGACCGTTTTGATAGGTCCAGTCTCATTGAGTTCTCTTCCCGGCACTTGTTAAGTTCTTTGATCACCTCAGCATTGCTGGACTTCTTGCGCGTCCCCGGTGCCGGGTTTGGCCGCTTAATCGTATTGTCAACAGAGAAGGCAACACCTGGTGGTGCGCTGCTGGTGTCCTTCTTTCCTTCTTTGGCATCTTTCCCTTTGGTCTTCGTTTCTTTTCCGCCATCCTTGGCTAAGCTGGCCAGAGCTTTAGCTTCCTTTTCCCTTTCTTTCCCTGCTGGACCACCTTTGGGGTCCTTTTCTTTTGATTCTTTTTCTTTGCCTAAAGTACTACTCATGTCGACGTTATCGGGCCTCCTGCAGAGTTGCTCATGGGAGTTTCTCGTCAGGTTACTTATATGGAAAAAAAGGGACACAAACAGTCAAGTAAGCTTTTAAAGAAAACATCCCTGTGCAGGACCACACATTTATGATTATCCTTGGAGTAAAGGCTTAGTGATCCAGTGGTTGTTTTTTTTTTATACTTCTGATGCTTTGTTAAAATGCCATGGAAGAAAAAATCCTCTGAAGAAGCTGGACTGTGGCATCCATGGGCCACATGCTTGATCGTTCCAGCAGCAGACAATCAAAGATCTTCAAGAAGAAATTCTTTCAGTCTGCAAAGGCTGTTCCGTTTTTTTTTTCTATCCTGTGTCGATTTGCTGTTGAAGGGAGATAAAAGAGAATTAGTTTTAACTTGGAGTCTGATGGTTATATTTATTACTTCAAATCACTGAGAATGAATGGATATATCCCTAGCAGTTGTAGCATTAGTCCCAGCATCCAGCATTATTTGAACTTAAAGTGATAATACAGTATTTACCACAACTGCCAAGCAAACTGGATAAGTGAACACATGTACATAAAAGTGACATTGTGCATATTTTTTATTTTGATGAAAATAAAGGGATTAAGTGCAGAGAAAAGCAGTGACATGGAGTTAAGGCAATCCATCCTGGAAATCAAAACAGGAAGGTTGGCATTTCTTTAACCCCCCAACTCAGGGCCACACTACTGTCAGTTTAATATTGCACTTATAATTGAGTGAATAAGGGGAAATATAGTAAGGAGTCATTTATGAGAACTGTATTCAGTCAACTATTGATCCACAACTGCTATCAGCAAGGATGTCACAAGTCGGTCAAAAGTCTAACTCAACCAAACCAATTTTGATCCTTCGTTAGCTCACCCAGCATAGGCAAAACTTCCCCACTATGCCCTTCAAACGTTGGTTCTACTCAAAACTGACTAAAGACAAGCAGAAAGCATTTACTAATTCATAGACGGACAGTATATGGCACTGCAACACGGCCTGTTTCTTTGTATTTTCACAAACACCTCGAAGGAGACAACGTTAATGCTACATATGTGGAGGCGCTGTCCAAGTTTCCTGACACAACACAGCAACACTGGCACTCTCCTCACAGATAATATACATATAATTATGTCTTGTTTAAGAAAATATACAGAAAACATGAAGCAAAGACAAGGATTAGGCAGATTAGGCTGTATTTGACTATTCAAAATACAGTTTCTACGTGGAGTAATGTGCGATCCAACACATATTCACCGTCACAATATCTTTCCTCAAGTATTGAAATAGGGAATAAACACATGAGGTGACAAGCGCAGGTTTGTGGGGTTTCATCTGTGATGAGATAGTCGACATTGTATTGGGTGTGTGTAACGTCAGGCCAAGACCCAAGCAGACCTGTTGGATGTATTCAGCACAACCTCAGACTTACTTGTGCTAAATAAACATGGTACAGCAGGTGTTGACATTACTGTAAGCCGACAGCCCCACCTTAACATTCATTTGACTATTTAGCTGTCCCCTTGAAAGACCGAACTACGGCAAAAAAAACGAGAGGGAACTTTGGCACAGGATCAGAGCTAAGTGAAAAGGTTAGGACTGCTGAGAGTAATCTTTAGCAGTGGCCTTCAAAGCATGGAGCCCCATAACAACAGGTCATATGACCTTTTGGGTAAAAAACATGTTGGGTGTTAGAAAGCTTCACAAAATGTTTACTACATACATTTTTAAAAAGCTATAAAAACATTCCTGTTTCTGCTTAGTGCAAATAGAAAGATGAACCTTAAATGCGTGCAATAACAGGTACACGTGTGCACGACATAATTATGTTAATAAACATGAACTGAGAATAACCAGGCGAGCTCAAGTGCAGGAGCCACCTAAACCAAACTGTGAAAGTTGCTTCCATTTACAGTTGCACTCTGCGGATCTGGTCTGGTACATCATTCTGTCTATAGCAAAGTTTACATTAAATGTTATCTGTATTTGTGTTAGTATTTAAGGTTAAAGCTCTTTTGACATGCACCAAAAATTATATTAAATAATGACTATTACAGACGTCTACTTCTTATTGCCATATAAATGCTGACAATGACAGGAATCTTACAAACTCCTACAAGAAATCCTTCTTGCTTGGATGAAAATAAAATATGAATCAAACTGAAATAGATGTAGCCTGATTCACACGTGGAAGTATCAGATGCCCAAAAAGCTTCACCGTGAGGACAAGAAGAACAAGAGAGATTAACAGCTGTGTTTGTAAACCACATATCTGTAATGTTTGGTTTCTTTTCATTTCATTAGCAAGGTTAAGGTCGACACTCAAAATTGTACTTAAACCATATGTTGCAATGCAATGTAATTCTTTTTCAGTATTAAACGTTGAACCAGATCATGCATCTAAAATAATAAATACTCAATGTCTGCATTTGGAGACTCCTGACATTAACTGTTGCATGAAACGCATTAATTCCAAAGTATATCCATATTGTTCATGCCATTCAGGTGCAGCTGAATGGCATGAACTGTTCACTGTGGATGAAATTAAGAACTCTGTAGCCCCATGATCTAAATAAAATCAAGGGATTCACACAAATGTTAAAGCTGCAGGAATAACTGTGGCACAACTATGACCTGTTTAATCATTGTACTATGTCTGTGTGTGCATACTTTCTATTAAAGGTATACACATCAGTTTTCAAAAATATGTAAAGTAGTGGGATTGTGTGACATATCAACAGGCACAGAATTCAACTGTGAACAAACCTTGTGGGCTGCTGAGGGTCCCAATATGAGAGGAAATGTGACGTTTGACTTGTATACAACTTTGAGGAAACACTAACAAAGCAACACCATGGAGTGCTTCTACATACTTAAATGTCATGCCACTTATACAACCCACATGGACTCTAATGAAGTTTCCATTAAGATTATCTCGGATTCAGCTGATAATGTTAGTGCATCTAGGCCTAAGTGGGACTGTTTGGCGTTTTCCTGCTATTGTTTGTGAGTTACAATGCCCATCAGATAATATGAGAAATGCATTAGTGTCAGTTAATCAGACAATACAATAAAAAACTGTGCGGAGAGAAAATATGACAGGGTGAAGAGGGGATAAGACCAAATGTACTACATACTTTAATTCAGGGGAAGAAATGTAACGTTTTGTTTTGTCACATCGTAGTTCGCTATGATCAAGACCCAAAAAAGAACATTCATGGCAGGAACTGACATGATTTTACAGTTTTCTCTTTCGTAATTGCGACTAAGCAGAGGTGAGGTGGCAGTTACAGTATCTACTACTGCTCCAACCCGACAGGACGCTGCTAGCTTGGTGGCTACGTGTACCGATGACAAATCCCTGGAAACAGATTACTGACGAAACGGCACCAGGTCAAGAATGTTCATGCACCTTCAAAGATTTCTTAATGTTGCATAATGTGACCATCTTACACACCAGTAGCAGACAAAACTACAGAGACCCAAAGGAAAAACTACCACCCTGATGTGGAGAGTATGAAGCTAGCATTACACATAACGTTGTGACTGCTAACCTATTATCCACTAGCAAACTCACTTGCAGCACAGACGTTTAATTGCGATTAAAACAACCACAAAAACACGTCTATTTTAACTAACAGTTTCCAAACTTCAGGGCGAGAAAAGCACACTGACCGAGTCTGCTCCAACGGCTGACAACAAGGCAGGAAATACTGGCTGGGCTAGACGTCAACAGCAAAGCAAACGTCAGTTCTGCCACAAATGCTATGTTGCTAACACCAGCTAGCGAGCGAATAGCCCAGCAACTAGCTAACAGCATCTGAGCCAACGATCCTCCCGAGTCAAAACTCCACGGTCAAGGAAAAAAAGAAAACCAATCCTCTTATGCCTGTTTGCCGAGAAACGTGTAACGACCCTGGCATGTTACATTCCCTCATATATTACCTCACATCCAGGCGCTAGCTCATCTAAACCGGGGCTAACTGTGCAGGTAGGCCCAAGCGGCGGAGCGGCAGTCGGAGGCGGACTTCCAACCGAACCGTCCTCCGTGAGTTCGACCGACAGAGGAAATCTGTGTTCCAGCCAGCTGAGCGCAAACAGGCGGCGGACACCTCCGGAGAACAGCCGGAGACACCCAATCCAAGGGCCAGAGGATTACTGAAAGGACACATGATGTAACGGGGTGTCTAAGCACTGTTTTCGGATTGAATATTATCCGAGGAAAAAAAGAAAACACTCTGAAAAACAGCGGCCATTCCTAAGCTGAACAAAAGAGTGCGTTCGTACTCGCCACCGCAAAATGACACTTTGGGGTTGAACGTGTCGGAACGAGAGTCTGACCACTGCTTTACAATCTGGGGTGATGTGGAATCGTGCCACGGGGGTAAAACGCCCACGTTATTGTGATAATATAACTGTTTTACCTTCAAAGGTGTGACTCCGCCATCCTTGCTGCTTCCTCCTCTTTTCCTACACTGCTGCCTCTGCTCCCCCTCCCTCCCGGACTCCAAACTGCGTCATCCGCACGTCGAACCAATGTATCACGAGACTTTGAAATAACAGGCAAATATTCCTGTCAAATCTCTCAACTTTAACACATCCGCCAGGAACACAACACACATGTATTATTAGTGGGTTTTTTTTTTTTTAGTTTTGTGCTATGATAATACTGATGCGATGGGTAGTGTGGTGAATCTTGTCAAAACAAAAACCTTTACGTTTAAATTCCCATTGAATATGAATAATTCAATATTCAATGTGGACTCCAGAACACAAAAACAAATCAGGACTCTTCCACTTAGTGAGACTTTTTTTTTTTTGGCCTATTTCTGACGACAGTGTTCACAGCCTTATATAAAAAGTTGTTGACAAACAAAATCTTAAAATACTGTTGTATCGCTGCACACATTTTTTTCATGCGAAGAGGAAGTAATTGCTCCAGAATACAGATTGAAATCAACCTTCACTAATAGCAAGGTCACACAGAAAAGTACACGTCGTGCTTTTATATTTACCTACCTTAACTACCGTTCAGTAATGTTAGACTCACTGATGAAAATAATTCTAGATAGTATTATATATTATATACAACACATAAAATGTAATATTTTACCAACTGGTGTTCATTAAACGAGTAAATGGAAACTTTATAATCAGGATGTATTGATTTTTTTTAATGTCCTTTTGCGATATGAGCACAGCAAGACAAATTGTGAACAACATTTCAGTGTTGCAACTGGAAACTGAAAGCTATAGTGAATTTTAATTTGGGGCATTTTTAAAAAAGCAATAATCTATCACATTTCATAGTATGGTGCCAGATGTTATGTTGTTATGTAATCTATTACTCAGAAAGTGAATTGTTACTATGAAATGCAGGTAGGGAAGCCAAAACTTTGACATTTATCTCAGGAATTTAAAGCAAAATCATACTTAACGTGTAATGATAAATAAAGGCAAATTAGGAAAAAGGGAATGAAAATAATTTGTTCTTGAATATTTAGATTTTTGTTTTTGTACAAGCAACTGACAAAACAAAATAAAACACAGGGCAATAGAAAAAAATAAGTATTTAATTTTATAGTTAACATTTCAAGGGATACCGTAAAACCAGTACCAAAACCACAGGAATATATCATCAGTCATAAAATTACTGTTTATAGTACTGTTTACACTGATTTGTAATATTTACACTGTTCATAGTACTGTTTAAATTGATGTGTCAGGCAAAATAACATATTGCATTTATGTTTTCCTTAAAAAAAAGGGGAAAAGAAGAAAAAAGGGAGAAGAAAAAAAGAAAAAGGAGAAAAAACAAGAAGGCTGGAACTTGATATGAAATGTTGTGTTTTGCCTTTGCCTTTGCCTGAAATAAAAACTTATCAATCAATCAATGTGTAGTATTTTCACTGTTTATAGTACTGTATATATTGTGGTGCAATTTTTTCACTGTTCTCAGTACTGTTTGCATTGTTACATTGTTACTGTCCATCTTATTTATGTCTTATTTATTTTGACCGTGTGTGTTGTCACCTTGCACTGCAGCCACTTATGGCTTTGGATTCACTTCAGCAATCTTGCACTTTTGTATTCCATATTTGTTTCTGTTTTCAGTTGCCAATCTATGACATTTCGTTACCACATTTATCGTGTGTGTCTCTGTAATGACAATAAAGGAAGTCTATATAATTTCGACCGTTGTTGTTCCTATAACCACCTGCAGATGTCAGTAAAGCACTGTGTCATGTTCAGAGAGAAGAAGACGATCAGGCGTTTTTCCCGGAAGCGTTGGCTTGACAACCACCATAATCTTGTTCTCCAGTACAAAAGGTAGGATTATTGAAGCACAACGTTTTTACGCAGTGTTTTTACTTAAACATGAAATCACGAGACATCTGTTTAATTTGTAAAAGCTATTACTATACGTCTCTCTCGGCTACTCCCGAAGTTAAAACATAGTATTACGACGCTCGGCCAATGTAGCTAACTAGCTAACGCTGTTAAAAGTGATAACTGCCAATAATTTGCAACAAATTACTGCTGAATGTTTGACGAATGCGATATGTTAAACAAATATTAGCTCTATGCTTTGCCATGACTAAAAGTCTACGTGTATTTAGTAAAAGAAGACAAATTTTACTTTACGTTTTATGGAAATAATTTCTTGTGAATTGGTTGAGAAAGTACATACAACGCCATGTCTTTAAATTATAGTTGGTTTTATTTTTCAAGGTGCCCCTAAGAAAGTACCGTTAAAATAGATTTTAAATCCTCCAACATAACGTTAGTCATAACGACTAATCCTTTAAAAAATGTAAGCTATTTAAACCAGATCTTTTCGCCCCTTGTATCTGTACTGTTATTCAATTGTTTGTGCCTTTGGGTTTTTATAATGAAAATTGAACTTGTCTGCCTTTGGCCAACAGGGTGCCCAGGGGACACAATGCCAGAGGTAAAGTCAGTATTCAGAGAAGTCCTGCCCAAACAAGGTTTGTACCACAACAGTTAGCTATTTGTACAGCAGCCTTTCCAAACAAAAGACTGCTTGTGAAGCACAGAGCACATGTGAACTGTTGAGAATTTTGCAAAAGCTTGCAGAATTAATCAGTGGATGCCCTGTTTGCAGTCTGTTTTGAAGGTGGACACCACTGACAAAATCGTTGTATAAACACAACCATGTAGTTCAGTGAATGTCCAGGGTTTTCCCGCTATCTGAAGGAGTTATGGAATTTCCCCGAGTGGGACAAATAAAGGGATATCTACTATAATTCAGGGCAAAATATGAAAAATATCTAGATCATACACTGCAGTTAGAGCTGAACTAGTGTTGCAACAAGTTGCTCTATCGGTTGTTAATTAAGATGTTGATTTTTGTAATATTTAGTCATTTGTTTTATGCAATGTCAGAAACTGTCAAAAAAATGTCATTGGTCAAGGTGATGTTTTCCAATGTGGTTTTTGGTCCATAGTCTAAAGATATTGAACTTACTGTCACTGCTGAGGAAATGTAAGAAGCTTTTGCCTTTTTTCTCTTTAAGAATTTCTCAAACCAATTTATCAATTATCTCAATAGTTGATTTATTCAAAAGTCAACAACTAATACACAAGTCATTTCAGCTTTGAGCTACATTAATTGATGGTAACGGACCACTAGTTAAATAGAAAATGACAAGTTACAGATTTAATATGCGTCTCCTTTTCTATGCTTCTAGACTGGTCTTATTTTAAAAGAAGTAGAAATATACAAATAATAAATCTTGAATATAAATATCACACTATTCACTGTAAGTTGTTGGCCTCATTTTGTATAGTTACATAGATTTTGCCGAGCGCTTTTATATTTTTGTGTCAATATTTTAACTATGACCTAACACGGTACTGTAGTATGAATATTAACCCTTTTATCATCAAAATTGCAATGTTGCAACAAGCAACATAACTGAGACAGCTTTTTGAAATCTTATTAATTGTATCAAAAAAATAAAAACAGTAAAAGAAAAAAAAAACAGGTACATAAAAGTTGAACCATTAGAATATACATCTATGTTAAACCTTACACTGGGTCTATCAAGAACTAAATTAAAATGATAAAACTAAAAATAGCAAATGATCAAGCCAACCCTTTTCAAGCCAAAAATGCTGTACAAACATGACAATTTCTACTTCTTGGTATAACTGTTTTTCTTCCTTTATTGGGTTAAATCCACAGGGCAGCTTTCCATGGAAGATGTCCCTACCATGATTCTGTGCAAGCCAAAGCTGCTCCCACTGAAATCAGTCACTCTGGAGAAACTAGAGAAAATGCAGATGGAGGCTCAAGAGGCTGTCAAGCAGCAAGAACTGGCAATGAAGGAGCAGTTGCAGTAAACGTCCAGTCGGAGCTTAGAAATTTCTGCAGATGGGTTTCATAAACTAAGTGTTTGCAGTAGAACAAGAAACTGTCCAGAGCCAAGTGCAATATGAAGAAGATAGTGGAGCTTTTGTCCACAGAACTGAAGAGCTGATGAAGTAGTGTGTGAGAGTTGATTTTACACAAGACCATGCATACATCAGCTTCTTTCAGTCTTGTTCTTCACTTGAGATCCTGAATGATGTACCGTGTCATTAGTAAAGCCATCATTTGTTGTGTTTTCCCCATGTGGACAGTAACTCAAAGCAAGTCATTATTCATCCTGTTCATTTGTGTTACCACATCTGTAATATGGGGCAAAGAAAAAACTGTCATGAGACAGTAGAGATTCTCACATTTATAAGATTATGTTTCTGTATGTCAAATGGTGTCCTCTAAAAATAAAGAATGTATTTTAAAAAATCTGCCAGGTTCACATTACCTGTTCGGTTA
The DNA here is from genome assembly GCA_029814585.1 of Gymnapogon annona. Lineage (NCBI taxonomy): Eukaryota > Metazoa > Chordata > Actinopteri > Kurtiformes > Apogonidae > Gymnapogon > Gymnapogon annona. The sequence goes on from JAPTHA010000001.1 coordinate 12,047,853, forward strand.
CTGACACAAGTCTAGAAATATTCCAATATATACAGCTGCAGTTTGTTTGCTAGTGAAGTAGTAAGCTAAAATACAGTATGAAGTTCAGGGTTCTAAAAGTAAACAAATGTAATTAAATTCATATTGGCTACAATTGTCAACTATGATTATCACCCCTGAAAAAAAAATCATATTAGTCATAAATAATAGCTTGTGTATTATGTATGACAACAGCAGCAAGAGGTAGCACAAAAACCAAGATTAACACAGTTGTTACGACACTTTGAAAAACACTTGATTTTAGTTTATTTAATGAACAAACAAACAAGGAGCAATACGCGGTACAGTTTCCACACCAGTATTCCCCAGATATAAAAATAAACATTCTGAACACCTTTGTGTGAAGTTACCCAACTAGTATTTCATTTGTTGCACTATATCCTTTGAGCGACCACCTTTATTGACATCTTTGTGTAACTTAAAGGGTAACGAAGAAAAATCAAGCACAGCATAGTAACAGCAGCTAGTTTGGGAGCTGGTATCGCAGTTATCCAACCTTAAGTTTTATTATTTTTTTTAAATATACTGTTTTATAAAGCTCTTGACACAAAACTGTCATTGGGTACAAACACTGCTTCCTAGAAAACACAACAGAGAGTGGCAGTGGAGTCAAGAAAATACTGTACAAAATGACATGGAATGACTGATGCTGAGAGGTGTGGCACTTTAAGGGTTAGCTTATGTAAATGCTTACATTGAAACACCTTGAAAGCAATCTAGTTCAGTTTCAATCCAAAGTGCAGTTTTTTCTCTTACCCCACCTCATTTTCAGAAATGTACATTCTTTTAATTGTTAGAAGGGGCAACTTTTACCCTACTACTTTGAAAAATATGGGAGTAAAAAGTAGCTTCATCCTCTTCTTTTTAGGAAATCTGGCACATAAAAAGGGCCCCTCAGTAGCTTTCAAGTTTAACAACACCACCGTCCCCCTCGCTGATAAATCTCTTCCGGCCCCTAAAAGAGACAGATTAAAAAAACGAAAAGAAAAACAGTTAGTGTGTAAGGTCTAAACAATATATTTATAAATGCAATTGTCTGAGTGATGGGGTGCACATACCGACAGGGACAAAGGTCTCTTAATTTAACATTAATAACACCTGCGCTGAAGCTTTTATCAACAAACTTCTCCAGGATGAAATATGCTCGCGGAACATCAATGTTTATTTCAGCAATGTCCATGTAAATCCTTTCATAGCCCTGTAAGGGGAAAAAAAGACTAAGTCTATTGTCTATTGATGAATTGTCATCATATTCAGGAAGACAAATGGAGGCCCAGTGGTTGCAGTTCCTCTTTTACACATCAGGGGGCATCTTACCCTTCTTATTTGGTCGACGGTGATGATGGAAGATTCTGAAAGGGACTTAAGAAGCTGCAGAACCATTTTGAAAGTCTTTTCCCCTTTAGATTCTAACACCATAACAATCGCCTAAAAGAAAGTACAAAAATATTGTTAATCTCTTAGAGCCTAAGCTATTGTTTCCATTCATTGTTATTAAGATAAACAGTTATGACCAATTGAAAAAAAGCTTTAGAGGAGCTGTCTTATTGACCTCATAAACAAACTCGTGGTGGAAATGGGGAACCTCCAGATCTGTCAGGCATCTCTCAGCCTCCTTACTGTCTCCAGACAGCAAGTACTCCTTCAGTAGGAGGTTCATCTGAGGAAACACAGTACAGAAATCAAAAATATAAACATTTATTAGTGAATTCTTCAAGAAAACAATGATTACATGTTCGTGGTCAGCTCACAAACAGAACTCTTTATTTGGCAGATTCTGTGTCTACATGTTCCACCAGTCAGTGACCACAGCCAGCACTTTACTGGCATCTACCTTTAGGGTGAATTTACCAAGTTACAAAAAGCTTTATAAAATTACACAAAGAACGACACCATGATAACAACATGTACAAGTAAAGATATAGTTTTGCAGCAATTTCGTTTGCATTAAAGATGTTGAAATACAAGTCATAATATACAAGATCTCCGATGTTGTGTGTGACTTTACCTCTTTGATGAGTTGCCTAACAGGTCTCTGCCCCCCACCTGTACCCCACTGGTTGTCTATGCGAACACCACCCATACTCATCTTCAGCAGCACTGCCGCCCTGTCTAGGGCTGCTCTGGAAAAAGCACAACACAGAGTTGTCATTGCCATGTCTCTGTCCAACTGTCATTACTGATCCCTTTGCCATCTATGTCTGATTCTGCTTCTTCCTGTAATGACTTGGAACAAAGGGAGGTTTTTTTCTGCATCTTAATCTTTCATATGTCTTAAATGTGTTATCACACAATGAGTAAGGTTCTTTAATTCTAGCTATTCTTTATTACAGATCAGATTAGAACTAATTTGGTCCAGGGTGGTTTGTTTCATCCATTACAACAATTGGTCAGAAATGGTCTCGTGCCCTGAGAAGTGATGCACTAACACAAAGGAAGCAAAACATGTGGACATGACCAAATATACACCAATTACAAACCTTGTGTATTCACAGTCAACTCTGCCTTTGTAGCTGTCAATGTAACTCTTGGACAATATTTGGTCACTGACGGCACGTGCAATGAATTGGCCCACCAACTGGAAGAGAAACAAAAGTATAAGTATTAGCAGTCTGGAACTCAACACAAAGCCGCTGAGAAAAGCTGAATGCATCAAGGTGGTTCTGAGACCTGCTCCTCTACATTCAAAGTCAGACATGAGGTTCCTTTGTCTGACTCAAGAACTCAAACACAGAGACAGATATACACTATAGGGATAGTCTATTCATGTTGTGGTGATGAATGTTTTCTACATGCCCTAAAGAATCACTCATGGCTGCTTGCACAAGGAGGCTTCAAAAAGTTTGTGGAAAAATGACAATTGGAAAAAAAGGCTGAAGTCACGATGGTTATTTTTCAACATAATCTCCATCTAGGTCACTACACTTCTGCAAGCGTTGATACCCATATGTCTGAGTGATGGCCATGAAATTTAAGCCATGTTAAAGCTTTTTTTTTTTTTAAAGCTTTTTTTGAAGCCCTCTTGTGTATTAGAAACAAGTTCCAAAAAAAGTTAAGGCCTGGATTTGTTCATCCTATGATTTAAACAGAATTCTGGAATTGAACACAAATGACCATAGTGTGAGGCGATGCAGGCCCCTAAAAACCACTGTCCTGGCTGATGACGGTGGCCTCAGGGGCACGTGTATGTTTGTTTACACGGGTATGAGCGCATGATTTTTAGAAGCGAAAGAGCTGGCTTTGCTCTTCTGGCTTCCACAAAGCCTTTGCTCATCACTGTCCATTGTTCCTGTACAGACGAGAGGGAGCTCTGTCTCGTCTAATCTGCAACTGTGGTGAGACTGGCATGCACAAGGAGAAAGAGAGCAGAATGTGAAAGAATGACAAAGTGAAAGGGGGTTTGTGGAAAGGAAGTGGGGGCAGGGCAGAGGTGTAGGGTCCCTGAAACCCACCAGAGAACTGAGTAGGGGGGGAACGAGAAGAAGAAGAAGACCTTTATTAATCCCACAGTGGGGAAGTTTGCACAGTTACAGCAGCAAAAAAAAATGGAAAAACTAAATGGTGCAGAAATCTGTTACAAAAAAAATAAAGCCTATTCACACTAATTTACATGTTTAAAGTAAGCTCTATTGCATTTTGTGGACAGTGTACAGTGTCTAAGGGGCGAGATTTTATTAAGTGCAGTTGCACAGCCTGATGGCTGCAGGCAGGAATGATCTGCGGTAGCGCTCCTTCTTGCACTGAGGGTGCAACAGTCTTGAGCTGAAGGAGCTGCTCAGGCTCTCCACCGTGTGGTGCAAGGGCTGGGAGGTGTTGTCCATGATGTCTGTCAGCTTGGCCAACAGCCTTCTGTCCGCCACCTCCTGGATGGAGTCCAGTGGACAACCCAGGCCGGAGCTGGCTCTCCTCACAAGTTTGTCCAGCTTCCTCCTGTCCCTCTCTGTGACTCCACTTCCCCAGCTCACAATGGCGTAGCACACTGCAGAGGCCACCATGGTATCATATCATGTCCATAGAAGGGCCCTGCTCACCCCGAAGGACCTCAGTCTCCTCAGCAGGTGGAGGTGACTCTGGCCCTTCTTGTAGATGGCAGTTGTATGTGAGGACCAGTCCAGTTTATTGTTGATATGAACACCCAGGTACTTAAATGAGTCCACCATCTCAATGTCCGAGCCCTGGATGTTCACGGCTGTGTGTGTTTTGGCATTTCGGCGGAAGTCAACCACAAGCTCCTTGATCTTGCAAGAAGTGGGACAAAATGAGATGGTAAAAAGAGCAGAGTGGGGGAGAGAACCAATAACCCTTTAAATGTCCTATGCTGAGCTTGCATTTCGCCTGCACACACAGACAATAGCCAGAGATCTCATGTCTGTACAGGCTGAAAAGGAGGGAACTTAAATAGATGCAACACACATAAGTAATCCCAGGCACGACACATTCAACCACAGAGATGTTTGTCTGCGCTACGCTATACACTGTGTGAAGATTTGAACACAAGAACAAATACAATTGAATAAAAACATTGTATAGGCATGTCTCTATGTGATGGTATTTCACCTCAAAAAAGTAGGTCAAGGCTTCTGCTCTAAGCCCAGGCGCATCTCCAATATAAATTTGGTGCAGATATCTGTTAATTTTTAAGCTAACGTGATTATATCATTGAATACAGACAAAACAATTACACTACCCCTTCAGCCATTTCTGGTCAAGGGGTAAAAAAAACAATCTTTAAAAAAACCCAAAATGTCAAGTTTTTAACAAAGGTCTTCAGATAAAGGGATTTAGCTATTTTAGTATAAAAATACACTTCCTCCTGTGCACTTGTTCTACCAAACCGACGTATTATGCATCCAGAACTTTGATCCCTATTCAAGAATGACATTGGATGTGCCAGACGTATCTACACATTAGTTTACTACTATGGGACATGGAGATAAATGTGATTATGTGAGACATCTCAGCCATAGGATATTAAACACTTAACAGATAACTAGACTTCAGTCCTTTATTACATTACTAGTAGTGCAGGTGTGCTCACACTTTTTCAGCATGCAAGCTACTTTCAAAATGACCAAGTCAAAATGATCTATCTACTATAAAATTGCAAAATATATATTTATTTCTAAATATATTGACAATTATTTATATGAATCATATATGTTACTTGCATAACTGCATGAACCCATATTGCTCAATGCAACTATGTACATTTTTTGTCATCACCGTGGTGCGCCTTATGTGTGCATGGAGTTCTAAAATCTGTAAAAATGTTGTGTGATTTTAGTAAACACTCCGCTTGATTGACTGTCGGACTATTTCCCGCCGACATAGTGACGTAAGAAGAACGTTTTTCCACGAGACACCAACAGAGAATCAAAAGCAACTGACAACGATCAATTTTTATGTGGCATCTACTGGACGCTGCGTACGTCTTGGATGCCGCGTAACAGACTGGACGCCACGCAACGTCGCATATGGACCAGACACCGCGTCGGTTCGTACTGGTCGTACTGATCTCAACTAGCTTGCTTTAACACTCAGTTATGACCGCATGCTCAGTGATTGGTCAGACTGACTGTCAATCAAGTGACCAATTTCATTCACTTCAGGATGGTAGGCTGAAGGCTAAATTTTAATGCCATGCGATCTACCCACAATACCTTTGCATCGACGTATTGAGCACCCCTGTAGTAGTGTGTTGTCTGACAGTGATACCCCCATTCTAGATGTGGTAGTTTGTATGTTGTTGTGTATTTCTGCATGTTGAAACACATTTATCGAGTAGTCACCGCCAAAGAACTCTGTGCATAGCAACGTCATCGTTAGACTATTGTACAGCACTCTGAAATTAATATCTCCAAAAATATTAGTTCTATAAACTTTCCATTTTCCCTAGTCTCTTTCTTGATCAAAAATGCATTAGTCTGTCAAACTGTAGCACTCAGCTCTTTCCACATTTTGTGTGAATTTCTAGACACCCAGCGGCCAATATATTCACATTTCCATTTACTCCTTTTACATTTTTTTGTAAATAATAAATACTATAATACTTTTAATCACATTTTAATTTGTGGGATATTGAAATATAAAATGACAGAATGATTTTCACACACAGCACGAATTTTCAGTGCAGTCTCACCTGAGGAGCTCCAGGTGTGTCCAGAACCAGATCGGGGAGCTCTTGTAGCACTTTGTCAAAGGAGTTTTCCATGTCGTTGTGGGTTAGTACTGGCCCACACAGGTCTGCCAGTAGCCTGGAGGTGAGCTCCCGTTGGCTGGCTTTGGCCTCTAGTGCTAGCGACACAGCCAGTGAGGGCACCTCACTCTGCATGGGCCCCAGATTCAGTTCAGCAAGCAGCTCCTGGAGACAGACATACAGACCTTAAGCTAACATGAATCATATACTGTGTATGTCACCCATGGTCAGTCCCATACACTGCTACACTTACAGCTACTTCTTTCGTGTCTCCATGCTCAAAGTATTCTTGTACTATGGGAGTGACTGTCTTCTCAAAGTCCCTCTCATCCAGCGGAGGGACCACAGTCTCATACACACAGTTTTCCTATGAAGACACAAAACATAACAATTGATATTGTTTAGTAGTTAAAGGGTGACTAATAACACAATAATAATCACACTAATAATAATCAGCACTAGTCGATTTTTAACTAATGTTTTGAGAAATGTATTTAACACAAAATGTATATTGTAAACAAGTCATAATCAAAACATTTGCAATAATTCAATAGCACCATACATCTTCACCACTAGCACTGACTGGAAAGATAAAGTGAAAAGAAGTACATTAACACAGAAATAAATAGATAGCCTAGACCAATCACATCTACTTGCAAGTTTCGAAAGGTGATTAAAGGATTATTTATTTGACATTATGGATCAAATGTGGTATAGACGGCATGATTATTGCACAAATATGATCAATATTGTCCATCTACAAAAGCAAATCACATATAACTTACATGCCGATATAATATTTGCTTTAAATGACTCTTCATGTTGTATATTTAATACAACACATTTCTGGTGCCTTCATACTTTTTCAGAACATCAAAAACATCACACTTTGGAAATCTTTCATTGCTTAACCTTAAAACCTCAATGATACTTGTTACTTCCATGTACGTTTACTGATACTTACATAGCATTAGAGTAAATCTATATCACTTTTTTTTTTAACCATATAACTGCATGTTACACAAATTCAGTTTTTATCATTAGAGTCGGCACCTGAGCTTCATCATAGTTGGGGTCTTTCTCATCCACCTTGTCAGGCCCGTAAACTTCACCCGATCTCCCCCATACACCTTTGCCTCCAGCCCCACCTACAGACGAATGTCAGGTGCAATGTTAAGACACAACGTTCAACAAGACATGCAACAAAATCCATGTGAAAGTCGTGCTGGAAAAACAAAACAAGTGAACCACGAGGGGAAAAATACAAAGTGGTCCACATATCTTAAGTACACAATGTACCTGAAATACAACTGCATATGGTCTTTTGAAAGTGCAATACTCAAAATACACACACACATAAACAGTATATATATATATATATATATATAGATTTAACATAGTGCCGGGAGAAGGGGTGGGTTTAGACTTCTGCCCACTCCTTTTGAACATATATGTATGTAAGCAAATTGTTGTTCTTTTCTTTTAATTTCATGTTCAAATAAACCTTCATAAAAAAAATACAAAGACAGAACAACACTATATGTAGTACTTATAATACTTCAGTTTTGTTGTGGGGTTTTTTTTTATATACTAAAGCACTTTGCGACTGCTCATAAATTCCTCAGTACTTGATTCAGACCTACATCCACTTTTTTTCATAAAGTAAACCTACAATGCCCACAAGAAGACTGACTTAACTCTAGACAAATGGCTGTGGTTATATAAATAACATAGGCCCGAAAGCTACGTACTGAGAATAGCGCGGAGTCTCACTAATTCAACTTTGAGGGTGTATACTGTTCTAACATTACAGCTGAGAAAAATGAGATACATTAGTACATTAGATCCATCAGGAGACGTTTAATCTTCTCAGTGCCTCGTTCAGACAATTACATTCCATTTAGTGTATAATCTGTGCTCCCCAGAAAACTCATTCATATTATCTACTGTTATGCAAGATACACAAAAATAAGAATATGATTCAGGCTTAATGAAAGAAAAGACATACTATGGCTGTTAGAAGAAAAAACATTCTATGCATCTGTAGCTATGTAATCCTCACAGTCTCTCATACTACATTTCCTAAACTGGGGTTAAAAACATACTAGGACATAAGTACATATTACACAAACAAACATCTGGTAGGTCTGGGGTCAGCACAAACAGATTGCAGACAGTTTAAGAAGCCCAGTCCTAAAGCTGCTTGTGTTTAAAACCTCAGTGAGATCCACCCGGTGTCTGACAAATAACATCCCTCTATATTTAGAGAAGCAACGACTGCCCACTTCATGGTATTTCAACTTGAGAACAGTGTGTAACAGTTTGCACTCAATGAATATTCTGCACACCAACTGCATTTGCTGCATTAAAACTGCAATATATAAAGGTCTGAGCTCAAATCACAGAGATTCACTGGAGTGGCAAGATTTGTTATGTAACCAGAAAAACAGACACAATGCCAAGGGAGGCTGCACATACTCTTGATTCTGCTGCCCATGGAGCACTCAATGACTTAAATGGTCATGCACACAGATAACTTAGCATTGTGTGATTACACCATGGAAGGAATGAATTAAGAATCACATAATCATTCAAATCTGATCTCCACACTATGTGCTTTATCACACATCAATGCAGGGATAGGTACAATGGCTATAACATGTCATCTCAATTGTTCACCGATGCCATGAAAGATTCCAAAGAATTTTTTTAGTCAAAAAACATGAAAAAAATATATACGCTATACTTTTTCTTTGTATCTGTAACAGCAGTAATAGGAGTAATGGAAGGGCGTCAATATTACCTACTTAAAAATAAAAAAAATATACAGGAAATAGTAAACAGGTTGCATGTTGAATTTTGCTTGAGTAGGAAATGTCTCCAAGAAAGCATTAATATTGACTTTGAGATTTTAACTTTCTTGATGCTTTTCATCATCCTCACTTCATCAACTTCTTTGGATCCATTGGTTTGATACATAACCTGGATAGTTAGAATTTTTTTTTCAGTCTGTGAGATATTATTGATCTACACCTTGTATTGTGCCGTAACACAAAGATTTTTACATTAACAACACAAAATCCAAATATCACCTCATCAAAATGCAGACAAATGTTCCATCATCTTCAAACACTTTTGTTTAAATATGCGTTAGCACACAGAGAAATTAAAAAGTTATATAATTGTATAAGAACTTTAAAAGTACCTTGTGCACATATACAATTTTATCTGTTAGTGGAATTTTCCAGAGACCTGGCAGCTTGAAGATGATGAGCCAGTTATTTCCAGGCTAATTGGTTTATAGCTCCTAGATGAAAAGCCACCAGCTGAACACAAAGTAGGTGACTGATGAAACAACACCAGTGCCTGTTTCATTAACATGTTCTCGCCTACACTAACTAACCGAATGGCTAACGCTTGTGGATGAGGGAAGGTGAGACATCTGGTATCAGTGGCAACTTCTTGTGCATACAACACTTAAATTTCCATACCTTTCTTTGGTAGTCCTCTGCCCTTGCCCAGCCTGGACTTCCGGTCCAGCAGCTTACTCTTAGGGCTGGTGGGTGCTGTAGTGGTGCCCCTGACATTTTCCCCGTTATCACTGAGGGAGTCGCCCCTGCCAGAGTCCCTGGAGGAGTTCTTCCTCAGCCTCCGCTTGGCCTTGGCCTTGAGACGGGCTTCTTGGATGCTGTTGCTGGAAGACAACAGCCAGTTTCCATTGATCTCATTGTTGATGTTCTTGTTGGAGATTCCTCCATTGTCTTCATCTCCAGAAAGAAAGGAATCGCTAAGGTCATCAGCCCCTAAAGGGATCAATAGTTTAGGCGATTATGAATACATTTTAAGATACCCTCCCTGTGTCGTCTCTTGTACCGGTACTTGGATTTTATACTTCATGCTTTACATTTGTACAGTATTTCACTGCAATTGTAATACGCAGGTATAATGAAAAACTGATGTGTAGCTACTAATTGTTAAAATTGACTTTTCCAAGACATTTTTGTGAAGGGATAATTTGTGAATCGAATTGTATTATTTCATATGTATTTTATGTTAGAATTGTTTGCGGTTTTTTTAACTAAAACCGAAAAAAATAGAGTTGACGTCACTTGTAGAGTATCGTACTTTAAAATTCCTTGCTCAAATCGACCTGAGAACAAATTGGTCTGTTTGTGGCACCTGAACTAAAATGAGTTTGACACTCTTGTAGAGAAACACAGCTGAAAATACCGTGACCTAAAGAGTAGATTTAACAAATACCGCTATCACACCTACGGTCACAGGCAACATACGTGCTGAGCGGCAATTATTGTCGCGAAATTCAACATCTCATCATGTACAGGCAGTGCAGACAAGCCTCTACCACTTCCGTGTGAGAAATACCCAGTGCCCTACATCAGATACAGCTGATGAGGCTGAGACATTCACACTATTCACTCACCGACGGGGTTTGCGTTGAGCCAGGCCTCGCAGTCAGTTGCCATGTTTTACAGAAAAATGGGCTTTAACAACGAAAGAGTGTGAAAAAAAGGGTTGGGTACCGAATGACAACTGTAGAGGAAACAAAAGCGCTATGAGCAGAAATCAACAGAAAACATGCCCAGGCAAGCAGGAATACAGCAGTCTCCCCTCCCCCTATTCATTCAAAGTCACTGTTGATAAACAATGGCTAACATTAGCTTAAAGTGCTGCGCGTCAAAACCAAGAGCTGCGTCAAAACACCCAACTCGCCAATGCTAGCATGTATCGGGGAGACAACTACGCACCATCTGCAAAACCAAAATCCAAATTTCATACGTTAATAAAACCCGTCAATAATTTGTCTTTTATTCGAAATGTGAGTAAAGACTAAATTCCTTCTACGCGGCCCGTTAGCTCGAGCATTGTCTTTAAGTTACATCGTTTGATATGATACTACATCGATCCAACCAGAACAAATAAGCATGTATTTACAACTTGTCTGCAACATTATTCCCGTGACCTAATAACTAAACAAAAATCACTGACCGACCGTCTGTTGCGTCCAAGCTTCAACTCTGACGCGACTACTGTTGTTTTTTATTTTATCTACCCAGCAACGGCGGCGTGTGGTCAATGTTTGTCTAATCCGATTGGCTGATGGTGAGAGGGGTTTAAAAACCAAGGTCCAATGAAAACGCAACACGGAAATTTCTTCTGGCAATTTCTGTTGCGTCAGTGTCTACTGTATGTGGTTCATATTGCCCTCTACCTGTGGTACTGAAGAGCACCGCTGCGTAGTCTCAACATACTGCATCAAATCAATTAAAATGGTTACATTTGGGGCACTAAAATATTTAATAAAGTAATTAAACCTTTTTTTCTGTTAAAAGGATCAACAGTCCATAGTGTACTGATTATTCTGAGCATTTAGCAAAAGAATATTAACATCCTAAAGCCATGCAGATTGGATAAGAGAATAATGACCATTCCAAAATATACATAAAAAAACAACATGGCACTAGCATCCAACAAACGCAGAACGCGTTCCATTTTATACACATTAAAGACTACAGATCGCTTTATACAGCATAGATAGTATTTTCTACTTCAACACTTGGGGGAGCTCTTTTTTCAGCAGTCCACTCACCAGGTTACTGCAAGCGGATTTGGAAGATGAATGAATGATAATACTAAAGTTATAACCCATGACTTATTTTACCCCAGTTTTTTATTTTAAAAAAAGAGGCACATCATTTAAAACGTTTATTCAAG
>JAPTHA010000001.1:12153568-12174265 GCA_029814585.1 Gymnapogon annona
AGCTTTCATTTGAAAATATGAGCAGAGTTCTTTTGCAACTTGTGTTTTAGCAAGGAAAAGTGTGTTTAGATTTATGAAAACGGAGGATTGTGTTTTGTGAATTGTGTCTTCATGTGAAATGTGTTTATGATATTGGCAAATGATGGCTAGATTCAGTAAATGTGTTTAGACAACTGGTCATTTGGTTTAGAGGATTGGCTTTTGTGTTTAAGCATTTGAGAAAAACCAATATATCGCATCATTGGCTATTGTAATTGTTTTTTTAATAGTAGAGATCTTGTGGTCACCCTATAGAGCTAAAGCACTGCATTCCCGTCAAAGATTCATGAGTTTTCCCCAAGATGTGAGATATTTCAAGACCTCTAGCACTAGTAGACAATGTTTGCTCTGATCTTTAAAAGAGTCGTTTTTTCTACATCTGACCCACACATCATGTATGGAATGGGTGAAAAGGCATTACCCTGATGCCAACTCCAGTGAACTGGTCCACTGAGGGCACGCTGCTCTGTGAACCTGAACCCCTCTCACTGTCTGCACCACTCTCGCTCTCATCCTGGGATTGGCTGCCTTCTGCGTCTCCCTTCTTCATCACCAAAGTCGCTTTGCCTCCAGGCACCAGCTTCTGGAAAACTTCACTGAAATTCTTGGATACCTACAAAGCATAAAAACAGGTTTCTGTAAATAAGCCTTTTTATTTTGAAGTAGTCAATGAACAGAATTGTTTACATATAAACACTGTCTGACATTCAGCACACAGAGTCCATTAACAAAAGATCATCATACTCCTGAAGCTCCCCAGTGGAGAGATTGAGTGATTATTGGCTGTGCCGATATTTGGAATTTTTCCCTATACCAGCATCTGCACTTTTTTAAATCTGATGGGCTGATATGAATGAATCAATTTGAAACTGCATTATTTTGTTCCCAATGCACCTGTGTGCCTCTATTTCCTGTTACTTCTGTCTCCAGCATTGTCAAGCAGTCAATCTGAAGCAGAAGCTTCACACCCCGGAGAGCAAACACATGTGTCGAATGGAAACATGGGAAAGTCTCCCGAAATTGTAAGAAGTGTACTCACACACGCATGTGTGCGTGCGTATGGACGTCAGCGCCCGCGCACACACACACACCTACCTGTTCTGACGATACACCAGAATAACAGAAGACCAGCGTTAACATTAACTGCAGCTCTGCTACAAGTACTACCTACTGCTGATCATATCAGTGTTTGATAATAAATGTATGTGTGTGATTGAGAGAGTGCAGAAAAAAACTCAGCTAAGGTTAAGACTGAGTAGCTTTTCTCACATGTCTCTAGTAGTAGCCAAAGCTGTGTGTGTGAGAGAGTAAAATTCAGGAGTGATTTATCTGAACAAAATGGTGGAACACTTTCCAAATCCTGTGTTAACTCATTAAAGCCTTAACGGCTGTTGCTATGATTGCGACTACAATCATAGCAACTATTATACTTTTTATGTATATTTTGTCATATTAATAATCAATAATGTAGTTTTAATGACAGAGTCTCTGCTACTGCATGGTAAAATATAACATTTAATAAAGAAATCAACGGTAGGCTTCCCAAATGCTGTAATAAATTAATCATGATAAGTTGAGCATATGTCAGCATATTGACACACCAGTGAACAGTTTCTCTTTTTTTCAAACCCTTGTTGTAGATGAATGGACCTCAGTTTAAAAGTGCAGTATTTCAACCAACCAACATCAAGGAGACTATGCAAAACAAATATTCAACTCTATAAGAGTTGAATGAGCATGCTTTAGACATTTAAATTAAGTGTTTGTATTATTCTAATTTTTTTCACTTTTACTGCAAATGAAGATCGCTCCATACGTCGGTTATCGGCCTCCCTCCGGCCTACTAATAATCGGTATAGGTCCTGAAAAACCCATATCAGTCGATCTCAGAGTGGAACCTGGTGACTTAAGACTCAAATGCAATCGTACCTGCTTGAAGGTGAGCTGAATGGCCTCGTACTTCCGAAGCTCCAAGACATTCATGAGTTCCATGATGGATTTGTAGCCGCGGTCCAACTCATCTTGACGTTTGATAAGCTTTTCCTTCTGCTCAGAGAAGTTGACAAACTGGTCCAGAGCTTTCTTATTGACATGACTGTATTTCTTGAGCTCCGTGTTGCACTGCTCCAGTTTACGGAACAACTGGGAGGGAGAAAAAAAAACAGATTTTTAAAAGTAATTCTCAGTTTTTGCTTGTTTGGCCACTGCAGGCAATATTGTACTTAATATTTGCCTCCAATTTGCAATGAACAGCTAAACTATCAGTTTCTCACACATACACACTGGATGGCATAAATGGAAAATAATGACCAGACTGACACCTTTTTTCCCACAAACATGCTCCAGCGAATATCCCCCTAGAGGTATCTGTGTAATGTATTTAGTGCTAGAAAGCTACACCTAACACCTAAGCTAACACCTTAGAGATGCAACAAGGAAATGAATACAGGCTCATTATTTCTTTCTGCCAGGATCAATTCGTACCTGAAGACAGCGTGACCCGCTTAATTAAACCCAGCTTAGACTGGGTTAGGGCTGACACTCGCTCTCCAAACTCTTGAACTATAAATGCAGCCATCAGAATCACTAATGACCAGTGAAATCTAAGCAAGTGCCATTATTACTTAGCCCACTCAGCCACTTTTGCAATTAGAGGCACCATCTCATCCCTAAACAGTGACCTAGAAAGAAAGATTAACCATGTTGAGTGTTTATGAGAAAGTGAGAGTCTATTTTCAGCACTGTCAAGGAGGGGGAGATGACACACATACATCCACTCACTCAAAAGTTATGAAAGACACTGCCAAGTCCACTCAACATACTGCCTGTGATCCCAGAGGCAGCTGGCTGAAAAATCAGACAGAGCACTAACTAGTGTCTGAGTCACTGATGAGTAGGTGGCATGTGATGGCACTGCATCTTATTCCTCAGGAGAGCTAGTCTATCAGTGTGTACCAACATGTGCACACACAAGTCTGATTCAGGTAAAATAGGATGCATAAAATATCCGACCTTTAGTTAATTCACACAGTTGTTGTTTCTGTTATGATGCGTCATGTCTTGCCTTTCAGTTTAAAGTGAACCACTTCACTAAAGGTCATGTTACAACAGCAAAAACAGAATTCAGTGGAATAGAAGAATATAGTGGAACCCTAAGGTAGCCTTCTTCTTATTCTGCCAAGATGACACAGTATAATAGTAATTGGGAGTATTGCTGGGCTGCCCAATATTTTTGTATTTACACTGAATTTAATGAATGTACACCAAAACCCACATAGAATTATCACCCAATGATTTACCTCTATTTATAACTGACTTATCTTGTGTTTCCAACACCCACAAGCAAAACTGTTTTGCTTCATTCTCACTTTCAGAGTTGAAATTAATTTCGCTGCAGTGGATCCATAACGTAATATCCACCTTAAAATTCACAAAACACAAGAATGAGGTGGTGATTTCAGATAGTACAGAAATTTGCACACCTGCTTTAGTGTGAGGGTCTGGTACTTCTCAAAGGCTTCCTGGGGCAGCGAACCCAGCTCTCTGATCTTCTTCATACACTCTTCCTTTTTCTTGAGCAGCATGCCCTGTCTGTTGGTCATCTTTTCCAGCTCCTTGGTGTCATGATTGATGGCGTCATTCTGCTCTTTCTCAATGTTCTTCCAGCGCTCCATGCTCTTTATGTGGTCTTTGATCTCTGCCTCTGTCTTGTCAATCAGAGAGTCCAGATCTAGACCGGAGCAAGACAAAAAATTTGATGTAAAAGCTTAGCTACAATAGACTATAAATTACAACGACTTCAGGATGAGGACATGCTCTGCATACTGTATGTACATTAAGTTAGTTAGCACAATGAAATATGAATTCATGCAATTGAATTCTACTCAGGAAAACACACTTGTTATCAAACCATATCCAACTATCCACTTGAACATTTAGACCACTCTTAAGGGCATTTTTTCCAAAATGTGTGTCCAGCAGGAACAGTACAGCTCACCATCTACAGCTAGTACAGAATTTTAAAAAACAGTCTGTAGTTTCACAATTGAATGATTTTAAATGTAATTTGTAACATGATTATAGACGAGCTATTATCCAAAACTGCATCTTTTGTTTTTATATAGTCAAATAATAATAATAGCCAGTCTGTGTAATTTTTTTAAACACAAAAAAAGACAAAAATTTCTTTAAAAATGGCTTTTACTGTCATTAGTACCTTCAGATCGGGCCAAAGTTTCTTTGACACGTTTGTTGATGCCATCCAGCTCTGATGTTGTGGCTGTGAGCACCGTTCCTCCCTCAGTTTCTCGCAGCTCATTTAACTCCTGTGTTGATGCAAATGGGCAAATATCAAAAACAGTGGTACAAATTCATACGCCCCTACTCTCACTTATGTTAGATACCTAAAGCACTGACACTAACACTCTTCATAGACAAGGTAGATCACCTGTTTATTTTCTTTCGCTGCAACTTTCATTAAAGCAGCTGTAAATTAAGACATAAACTTGTCCATTACAACAATGAATGGCCTACAATTATGAAAAACAAAAAAATCCGCCCATTGCTCTGTTATATATATAAATCTTGTGATAATTATGAGACAATCCAATATGAACTCAATTATATTAAAGTGACTGGAAGAATTATGGTCAGAGGACCAATTTTTCCCTATAAAACTCCCCCGAGTGAATGAAACTGACCCAATATAAATTCTGGATGGTAACCAGAAAATGGACATTTGTAAGACTCAATCTCAATTGGCCTATTATTGATGTCCAGAAAAATATTTTTCAACGAATGTACCCACATTTGGATGGAAATCAAATATAAACTGAAATTGATAAGATACTTCCACCTGTATTGGTTATCAAGGTAGAAGAAATCCAACCAATTCTGTCCTAGTTCTTGCTTGTACAGAAAGGATAAATGAGATCAAGCATCATTTGCAGTAAAACCATGATAACCCCGAAACTCCATTTCGGAATATACCAAAGTAAGCTGTTTGACTCATGTTAGAAAATGTTCAGGACGTATGACTCATATGTATGATGATTAAAGGGACAGTGTACCTGCTCTACTTGGTCGAGACGCTTCCGTAAGTTTTCGTTGAGATAAGTCTCCACTCTGGTCATGATGCCCTCCAGCTTGATCCTCTCATTCAACAACTGCCTGTTGTCCTATGGGCAGAAAACATGCATTTAGGGCTACAATAAGTGAGCACTAACAGTTTTTTCCTTGAATATATTATACCTAAAAGGATACACATGATGGTTATCAAACGTTTGCAGAGAGGGAAATTTTCTTTAAATAGGCTTTGCAGGAAACTGTCATGGAAAACCTTTTAGATTATAAAACACATTTAGGTCAATGGCATAAACAATAATTCATGGAAATTAAACTGTTATGTGATTCATTGCAAAAATGGTAGAAGCAAATATGAAAAGCTGTGTTGTGGGGGCGTAGAGAGTTCAGTGAGGTGAGAGCTGAGAGCAGCTGGCAATGAAACAGAAAAAAGGGGTAAAACTGGATCACAAGAACATCCCACACACAGCTGCTGCGCAGGAGAGGTGTGCACAAAGAAAATGTAGGAGATGAGTGTATTATTGTAACTACACATATGGCTACATGTTTCCGCTGGACAAAAATATCTGACAAAAGATATCTTCATTTCACAGCCACATTAATGGCATATAATCTGAATGAAATGTTCTGTATTTAAAAGATCATGTGTCAATACTGACTCCAAATAGAAGCATATTTACTTTTTCTGGTTATAACCTAAATTCTCAAGAGACACAAAATCTGCTGTTCTCTTTTTTTGCACAACTTGATTTTTATTTTAGTATTTATTCGTCCATTGTCATACAAGACGAAATATCATATCTCAATGGACTTTTACAAATTAAGAATGGTTAGCCATTTGAAAATTGTCCAATTTATTTCAGGAGGGGAAATTCAGATGATTTTTCAAAACTTCAACTAAGTCTGTGCATTGGAATGTTAACATCACGTCTCAAGACCAGGCTCCACATTTTTGCAGTAATATCTTTTGGTCTGTTTACAATTGTCTGGGACACTTTTTTTTCTTTTTTTTTACAGTTTTGTGCTAACAAATAAGTCAGAATAAATATGATGAAGAATAGTTCCTTGTATTACATGTAAGAACAAGGTAATAAATAAAATGTAATAAAAGGTTAACGTTTACAAACTTTGCCACAGCCATCCTGACCTGTTGTAGTTGACGAATCTCATCATTGAGGTCATCAACACGCCTCTGGTCCTCAAGACTGAGCTGAGAGAGCAGATCAGTACCCAGCTCAGCCTTCAGGGACTCCCTGGTAGACTCCATAGCATGGAGACTGGCCTCCAGACTTTGAAGACTACGTTGCTGAGGAAAAGAAAAACATTAGTACAGAAGGTTAAGAACATGCTGCATTCCAATAATAGATCATGGAAATAAAGCAAACATAACCAGAGCTTTCTCTTCAACCCTGTAAAGGGTTAAACCTTGTAATTTCCCTGAGTGGGACAAATAAAGGTATATCTAAAGGGCAGTGGAAACCAGGCTTACCTTGGGCATGAATGTCTTCTCTGACTGCTGTCTCTTCTCCTTTAGCATCTTCATCTCAGACAGAATACTGTCTCTGGACGCCTTAAACTTCCTCTGTTGTGTCTCGATCTGCTGCATCTGATTTATCAGTTGATCAATCTCATTGTTGATGCGTGGAGGCGGATGTTAAGGAACCATATTTAGAGTAAACAAGTGAAAACTCAAAGGGAGAGTTTTTGAAAATGACTAAATCTGAGGAATTAAAAATGAAGCAACAGTCACAAAGGTCAAAAAGGCTGCAATGACTAAGTAGCTAGAAATTTAAAAAAAATGCATCAATGATACAGACATTATCTATACAGTGATATTGTCTTAATTCGGCTGTTGCTATAAACAAAACTGTTACACAATTAAACAGTTTTTCGTGAATTTACAATGGCACAAAGATAGAAAGATCCTAACGCCCATTTTCATAGCCACACTAGCAAAAATGTGCAACTCTTGGAAATAAGGAAAATGCATTTACCCCAATGCCTTGATTCCCATCATAGAATTAATTTCTTGTAGGAGGTGCAGCAAGCTTCAAAGACATCCCCCTCCACTTGTCAACCAGGTTGAGAATGATCTCTCCAACAAGGTATCATTAAATTTGCTTTTTGCTTGCAAGCCGTCTCTTTAAGATCACAAAGTCTGCTTTCTCAATGATGTGCGTGTGACCTAACAGCTGAATGTGTGCTGGACTGAATGGTCTGTAATCATTTCTCACCAGGAACTGCAAACTTAGTGATAACTGGTTCCCAATTTCAATATAAATTGTCAGGTTTGAACCTAGTACAATAACATTACTTTGCATGCAGCTTGGACATTTCCCAGACAAATTTAAACACAATACAGCCCACAAGTTTATAACAACATAACTTCAGACCTACCATGTCAAATGTAAAACTCTTTAAAGACTTTAAAAAAGGTATTAAAAACAGATTTGTAAATGCAAACCTTTTTAAGATCCTGTATATCTCTGGTGAAAATTCTTGGGCAATCCATATCCACCTGTTTACAGGTATTTCCCATTATGTCAAGGGCTCTTTTGTTCCATTCAAACCAACAGCAGCACCTGGCTTCATAAACTGCAGTCACTTTCATCATGCAGCATTACTGTTAACACAGGGATCTGTTGCCCAAACAACTCATGATGGATTGGCTCAGTATCAGTGTAGAAAAACATATTAACCAAAACCTGAACACCTTCACTAAGAGCCTTTTAGTCCAGAATCCACCAAGCTTCAAAGCAGTGGGGTTTCAAATTGAGGTTGAGTGTCAACACTGACCTACAGGTAGAGGATTATAAAGGGCTGAACATACTCATCATTAAGCTAATTAAACGGGCAGTATTACTGATCCTCCAGAAAGCCTCCATTGATCTGTGTCTTCTGGGCTTAATGAGACACAATAAACAACAACAATATCAACCTGCAAGTGGCTCAACTGTTAACATAGTCAGTTCACTGTCCTGTGCCATCAATAATTGACAAAAAAACTGATAACTGATTGAATATGAACTAATATGTAGAAACTCATTCTCATAAATGAAACTAAATATTCAAATGGCAGCAAACCTTAATCGGCATCAACGTAAATCTATGTTGGTGACTGTTATCCGAAGAATACATCAAGGTATCTGTACCAAATGTATACTGTACATGCATCTTGGCATGAAGCAGAAGGCTACTGAAAATAGGTTAAACTAACCTACATTTACAAGGTCAAATGGCAACAATAAATAACGAAGCCACTTTGCAATGGTGTCAAATGTCGTGCAGAAACAGACCCATCAGCTGAGAGGTTATTCAACTGAAAACCCCAGTGGAACTTACCAAGAAAGTGATGGAATAGCATGGAGCCTAAGCCTATTGAAAATTTCTCCATTCTGATGACACCAACAGCTCTTCTGTGTCTCCCATACTTCCCCCATTCCCTCTCTCTCTTTAACCCCAACTGGTCATCCTCCAGGAGTTGGAGTCTGTTCAAGGTGTCTGTCTGTTAATAGGAAGTTATTTCTGGCCACTGTCATCAAGCGTTTGCTAATGGAGGATTCTGAGCCTGGTTTCAACCAGGATAATTTATGTTATAATTTGTTGCTGTATACATAAAGTTTGGTTAATTGAATAAAATGTTGCTTTGCAAACAATAAATATGATACAAATGAGAGCAGTACTGGGAATCACAATACAAGTATACTTCTTCATACCTTCAATATTTATGTATTAGAAGATGAAAAGTTAAAATGGAAAGGACAGGATGTACAGTACATCAATGTAATCTCATGCTTATCAATATGGCAGAGGTGGAGAGTGAACTTTTAAGTAACTGGTCTATTCTGACTCATTGCTGCAGGATTGGACAGGAACTATATCAGCTCAGTCATGAGTGTTCCCTGCCCACTCACATACTCAAGTGTACACACTAATTATAAAACCTACTATTAACTTTGATACCCTACACAATTACACAGGTGTTCAAAAACTGTGCACATCCATAAACATATGGTACATTTAAACACAAATCCAACCCAATCCGTTTTTCACTTTAATGGGCATCAGTGAGTCATCTCTATGGACAAGATGGCCTAACACAATCTAATCCTTCACGACCTACTCAGCTAGACTTGATGTATTCAAATTGACCTTGTATATAACACTGCTGCAGCTATTGAACCTTTTGATACAGGCTCCTTTATGTTCCATGACACTGTACTTGAATAATGGCCAGTCAAATGTCAATTTTTATAAGCATGAAACTCTACTCTCTACTTTTCCAACTTTGTGATTATTTGGCGAATGATACATGTTAGAGTAAACCAATGTGGCTCAAACAAACACAAAACATAAGGAGAGTGACAAACATTTTCCTGATTCATGTTTAAATCTTGATACTGGAAAAAGATCTACACAGCAAAGCCTACAGCCTTAAAATAAGTCTGATTAGCAATGTTACATTTTTGTGGTGCTTTGCATGAAAACTTCTCTTGAAAATGTAGCCATGAAAACCAAATGTTTCATATTATTAAACATGAAGGATATGTTCAATGTTCCTGCGCAGGTTTTCATTAAGCTTGGCTTCCAGCTCTCCCAGTTCCTCTTCAGCTTTCCTCATATCTTTCTGCAGCTCTAGACGAGACTTTCTGGTATCGTAGTATCCTCCCGTCAAAGCTCCACGATGGCTCACCTGGTCACCTAGGAGGTCAAAAGACTTTGTAGCATTTGTATACCTAAAATACTGTAGATCTCTGATGGAGGTCTAAAGAATTTAAATGTGATGCAAACTTCTGTGTCATGCAGAAAGCTTAAATCGAAAAACCTCTTAACATTTACCAAGGAACAGTAATTCAAATACTTATACAGCTCATAGTCTGTACTTCTGGAGCAGTTTCATACGACAGGTCAGTGATCAAGTACTACTAGAAATGGCACTATTGCTCTATATTGCAAGATATGCATTGCTGAGATTCCAAAACTTTGTTATTGCCATTCAGTCTGCAATGCTGCAGACTGAAGTAGGTGATGCCGATCAACTTACCCTCTAGGGTTATACAGTCCATAGTGAAAGCTCTGGCCAGCTGGGTTGAAACCTCCATGCTACGACAAATCAGTGTTTTCCCAAACACATGTTTAAAAGCTTTGTCAAAGTTGGGGCTGTAACGCAGCTTGCTGATCATGGGGATGGCATCCTTTAAAAGGTAAACAGTACATAATGAAACATTAACTGAATACTGTTATCACTGTGCAAACACTAGAAGCATGTTATGCTTATGTATACTGTACATCCATCAGTAAATGTTTTCAGAGGCATCTATACATTTTTTTTTTACTTCTTAATCTTTAAATATATACAATACAGAAAAATCCTTACATTGGTCTCTGGGTAGGCGGTGTCCCTGACGTCGAGCTTGCTCAGAGGCAGAAATGTGACTTCCCCAGGGAGATTCATTTTGTTGAACTCCATGAGTATTTTGGTACTGACTTCATCAGTCTCCACAATGTGATAGAACAGCCTGAAAAAAACAGTTAAAGGGGGGAAATTAAGGAACCAGAAAGATAAGATAAAGACATAAAGCTAAGGATGAGCAAAGGATAACTACATATCTACAGAATCTTTAAGTTTAACAACTGAGCATAAAGATATAAATCTGATCAGAATTGTATTATCTTCTTTAATCATAACACATTAACGACAATTTGCAGACAGAGGGATACATGATGTAATTTCATTTTGTGCATTTCAAGTTATGTGATATAGGAATCAGGAGTGCTCTACTCATTGCTACACCTATGCACTAGTGTGCAGCATTGAGGATGCCGTCAGTGCTTCATCGTGGAAGACCAGTAATGTTCTTGTGAAAAGCTCTTGTATAAATCACAAGAAAGACAAGTCTTAACATCTTTAAAGAAACACAGCTGCGTAAATGGAAAAGGCCTCACCTGGTACCAGCAGTCACCTCTACACATGTGTAGAAAGCAGGCTCACACTCAAAATTATTCATCACAATGCCGTGGTAACCATTGATGACATGCTGATTGATGCCCTTCCGACGGAAATGCTCAAGGACTTTGTTAATGCTGTCGATACCATTGAGAATGGCCTGTAAGAGGACCAGAAGAAAAAAAGGTGATTGTACCACATATTTCATCATGATAGAATTATGGATATAGGAATGACCCAATGCCTATTTGATTCCTATATGGGTTAGATAGCATATACATGTTTAAACATTCTACAGTATTTGAAATACTAGTAGTGCAAAATACAAAACAATCAAACTAAGCCTACCATAAAAGCATTACAGATCCCAAGAACCACAAAGGTATACATGGTTTGAATGAATTGTACAGGCCTGTAATGCTTTGAAAGGACAGAATAATATAATTTATGAAACTCATGTTGTATTATGTAAACAAAGAAAACTGTTGGTAAATAAGGGCAGAGTCAAAGTGTGGACATAGTAATAATGGCCCATAACTGGTAATGATAAGATAGGCTTTTAATGTTTCATAAGGAGAAATTTCTTAGAAGAAAGATAAAGCAGGGTATTTTCCCATGAAGGCATCAACAGCCATTCACCTAAAGAAACATGTAGATGTTATGTTTGATTGATATTTTTCTACAGAAGAAATTAGCAAGTTTTTGGCACTGATTGCGGTTGAAAAATGAGTCATATGTTGACTTCCGTGAAGATGATATGGAGCCAGCAGCGAGGCAGATGAATGACTCCGTTTGAATCACAAACTTTTTCAATCTATACTTTAATTTAATGTCATTTCATATTGTCTTCTCGAAGCTAACTCATATATGAGAAGGTTGCACATTCAGCGGTTTGAGAAAAATAGTTGTGTAATATCCGTGTCCACATAGACAGGTATTGCATGTGGACTTAGATAATGTAAGGTATCCTGTTGTTCTGTTATGCAAGTCGCTAATTACTCAGTCATGCACAAAGATGCGGACCTTCCCAGTGGCAGCTCGAAGGAGCTGCTGTTTCTTCTCCAGGTCCTCGCGTTTGGCGGCCAGAGCCTGCTGTTCTGCATTCTCCTCTCGCCATAGGTAGCTGGACAGACACAGACAATCACACTCTGTTGCACTTATGTCACTAGAGACCAAATACTAATACCAAAACCTACAATGCAGCCAGCACACGTATAAGGCGTGTCAAGAGAGTAAATCAGAAATAATTAAATGAATGATTAACTGCTAAGGTAAAGGTGATGTTTTTTTACTTAAGTGCATATCCCTTTGATCGACAACATATTATCAAAATAAATAGGAAGTTGAATGATTACTTCCAAAGCAGTTTCCTACATGCCTGAATATGAATAATTTCTGTATGCAGAAATATCTTTTGATAGCACCTTACTAAGAACTTGTGGACACTGTATGAGTAACACGATAGATGGTATATGGCTGAAATTTAAGTCAACCACAGTCAAACGTGAGGCTAAAAAAAAAAAAAGAGGGCTAGAGGGAAAGAGGATCTTACTTTCTTTCACTCTGCAGCTCATCTCTCCTGTTCTTCACTTCATAATACTTTTTGTCCAGCTCTTCCACGCGGGTCTTGACCTCGTTTAGATCTTGATCTAGTTTCTAAAAAGAAAATTCATATTAGTAGCAGTAACTACATATCACAAAAAACACAATGCTAACATGTAAAAGTATGTATGAAACAAGAGGCCACATGAGAAACGAGGCAGGTTTGAGAAAATATCATTGCATTACAATTTACGTAGAAGAATGTTACCAGTGTTTGAACAAACCAATTTTCATTAGTTACCACAGACTCAAAGGGCCACACACGCAGGATATAAATAAAGCCAAGTTAAACACATCTACCCAGGACAGTATGTGTGTGTGTGTGTGTGCTGTAGTGGCATACTATTGCAAAACAGAATGAATATGCAAAATGTTCCGTTTTGTTGTGTTTGATTTGTTAGTGATTAAATTACAGTGTAATTCATTCAAAGGTTTGAGTGGAATAATCCTTCAATTTTATAAATTCATCCAGTAGAAATAGATATCATGACTGATATCAAACTACAATGAGCAAAAACAAAACATTCCATTGAAGATTATCATCCTGGCTCTCCAGCAAGACCCAGAAGGTTTAGAATTTGTTTGGACTTCTCCTTTACAAACTAAAAGGTAGACAAAGAGGCTACTGTCATCTCATATCTGTATGGTTATGAAATGCCTCCTGAAAAAAGATCTTAAAACCAAATCTCATTGAGCGAATCTCAGATCTTAACTGACGAAAAGCCAAGGGGAAATTACCAGTATTTCTAAGTAGCCTTACATTGTACTGCTCCAGATTTTTCTCCTTGTTGGTCTCAGTGTCCTCCAGGTCTTTGTGGATGGCTGCAATCTGCCTCTTTTTGTCATTGATGGCTTGGTCCAGAGACTTCAGCTCCTTCTTAATCCACTTGTCCCTCTCCTCCTTGGAGGTGAACTGGCTGCCACGGCCCTGTTTGGCGTACAGGTCTGTCCTCTCCTGTGTAGCCTGGGCTAGTCTAAAGACATTTTAACCAAATACCGGTTCAAATGTTTGGAGACTACAACAGAGGTTCACAAAAGACTGACGGAAAATTTGCTTAAGGAAAAAACTATTCTAAATGTTACTTTTCCACTAACACGCCAACCTGTTGTCTAGAAGGCTGCATGGGCCATTTTGTTATGAAAACACAACTCAATCAATTCTGCCTGGTGACCAGCTGCCTCAGAAAGCAGAGGGGAATGAGTCATCCCTACCTGGAGATCCCACGCTCCTCTTTCTCTTTCACCATGTTGAATTTGGGCTCAGTCTCCTGCAACTCTTTCTGCTTCTCTTCAATTTTCTCCAGCAGCTTCTGACGTTCCTTCAGCAGGCGTTTCTGGAAGAGCGGCATTGGCACATTTTGCATATATCCACATGTCAAACTAGATTCAGGGGGATTTAAGGATACAAGTCAATCAATTAGTTATGTTTACCAGTTATGTAATGTTATCATTACAATACTCAAGAGTAATCTGTAAAGTGTGTGTAAAGAACAAGGAATCAATATCTCAATCTCAATTTTTTGGGACGACCAATGGTTCTTTAAAGATTTGTTTTCCATCGACAATAAACTCACGATAAGACAACCCAAAACAGTTTTATGAAGATATTTGTAAACCATGTGCAATAACAAACTACAATGTATGTAAATTACAGGATTCCTACACATTTTTGACAGTCAAATTCAGGCACTTATCAAGCACTTTTTAAGGGCCATTTTCAAAAATTTCAGCAGAGCACTTTATTACCAGGATAAAATACACATCTTCAACAATATAACCATGATTATTTTTATCATTTTTTATCACAATGATGAGCATTGCATTATACTACAAACACCCAAAATCATGTTTTATATTAGCAAAAACTTTAGAAATTAAGAGAAAAATTTTAAAATGTGCCTGAGAACATCTGACAATTTTCTTTTGACAGAACGTATTTGTTCTAAATGTATCACCTTTCAGTAAATAGCTTTGCCATTAAACCTGGCAGAGTTCATATAGATAGATAGATCTACTTTACTTACCGCAAGCTGGGAAATTGTGGAATTAAAACCAAATAAATAAAATTACAGTTACTGATGAGTTATAAGCACTTTCCGGCATTTCAACCACAATTCAAGAACTTTTCAGACCTTGATAACACAACATTGAAATTCAACCGTTTAAGGATTTCAAACACCTGTGTGAAGCCTGATTTTTTTTTAAAGTAAATTCAAAGTGTACTATTACTGCCATTTTCAGTTTCACAAAGACAAAATATGAGTCATTAGATTAATCTAACTGGTTATCGTGTGTTGTATTAAACCCAATATTATTATGTCAGACATCACTTTCGTCTCAGCTATTAAAACCTCCAGCTTCCTTGAACCTGATAAAATCATGACCATGAGCAGCTAGTGACGCAGTTCTGCTTCCCTTTCTTTTCATTTTGCTCCAATACCTCTTGGCCGATGAAGTGCTAGCCTTAGCCAGGTGGGCTTGATCCAACCACCAGCCGGTATGCTGCCTAGGACCCATCATGGCTCACACAAAGAACTGAGCCAAAAAAAGCAGCTATGTGCAATTATTACCTTCATGCTCTCACTCATGTATATACTAAAGCACACAGAACAAGAGGCCATATGGAGAGTAATCTACACCAGCTTAGTACACATGTCCTCATGCCAAGATTGATGTATAGCAAATATGATGTCAAGAGGATATACAAACAGGTGGACCCTCTGTTTGTTTCCCAAATCATCCCTGTGTTAATTCTAAATTGTAAAAACCTTCCCAAAATTCAACCTTAATACTGCAAATACTAGATACCTCACTTAGCATTCCTGTACTGATTGCGCTGTCATTTGGATTTCTTAGACTACTGATCAAGGTTGGTTGCATTTAACCCATAAAGACAAGCTTGATAAGTTCATAAGCCTTTATTCTTCTTTCTGTCATGTTGTCTATTTTGTAACATTTTTTTAATCATTCCATCAAAAATGTCTTTCTTTTATAGACAGCTGTAGGAGCTGAAGCTAAGTAAAAAATTAAGGATATTGCACTTATTTTTCTGGCACGGATCAATGAGAGTGAGGAGTAAAACAGGCTCTTTATGTAGATAGAGTGATAGTGCACGGGACAGGCGAGGGGAAGTGTTGTTGGTGCAGTATCACGTGTGCAATGTGACGCAGACGGGAGGCTTCCGTACCCTCTGTTCACTGTTGCCTGCCAGCTCGTCCTGCAGGTCCTTGGCCTTCAGCTCGAGCTTGGTCCTCTGCTTGATCTGCTCCTGGCGCTCGGCCGACAGCTGCTCTCTCTCCTCTTTCATGGCAGAAATCTTGGACTTCAATTCTCGAACAACACGCTCTGTCTCCTGCAAAAGAGTACCCAAAGATAAGAAACTACCTGTGGGCACCACTCACTCAAAAAAGGTGCAAAGATGATCGGAAGAGACTCATCATTTAATGAACACATGAAACATTCAGACTCTGTTACCACCACTAAATCCCAGCTTAAAACTTATTTATTCAGACAGGCTTATTCCATTCCACAATTACACTTTTATCTGCTGTGTTTATGTGTTTTACATATGTATGCATGTAATTTTAACTGTGTTTTATTTTTTTTAACAACTTTGTACGGTGAGTGTCTTGAAAGGCACCTATAAATAAAATGTATTATTATTATTAATGAGTAGGGGGGGTAGCATTAGCAGAACTGGATTTCCTCTAAGTTCATATAATGTACGACCACAATTTTAAACAGGCCAATCAGTTTTTAAAAGTAAACATTTTTTCCAACACATTTTCAGTTATTGCATATCATGTAAATCAAGTTACATATTACTCAAGCTAGAGTAAGACACATTTTACCTCAACTTTGTCTCTGGCATCTTGCTGAGCATCACGTAGCTGTCTGGATTTGTCACCACAAGTCTCTCTCTTTGAAGATAGCTGTTAGAAAAAAACAAAACAGAATAATTGATGGAAGAATTTTAAAAAACTATCAGGTAATATGTGTCAAGAGTTTAACATGCTTTCTATTTGTTGTAATTTATATCCAAGTGACTGTTTACAGAACTGATGAAAAGCTAGTCAGTTTAGACACATTGTAAATCATTGTAGATTGATATGATATTCTTAATCCCAACATGACACCACATAGAAATCAACCAGAAAGTTTAATATATTCCAACTATTACACCCCAGCATATGTAGTTCTTTCCCTTCTTTGTGTAATTAACCTCGTCAAGTTTGGCGCGGGTTTCATTCAGCTCTTGATTGTAGATGGTGTACTCTAAGGCTCTTCTCATCTTGTCCCACTTCTGGTACTGAGCCAGCTCCTCCTTCTCATCCTCAAGGGTATGCAGACGCTCCTCAATGTATTTCAGGAGTTCATTGATCTTTTCTCGCTTTCCCTCTGCAAATCACAGACATCAAATTTGTAAATAAATATCAAAGGTACATTATTTTCAATAACTCAAAATAAACACTGTTTACTCTATTAAATTAATTAAACCAGACAAAATATACCTGATTCTTATTCTAATTACTCCTCAGACTTTCTAACAACTGTATGGAACATCTACAGTTAATGCTTCACTTACTTAGTCAAAAGCTCATGAAAACATGTATTTAGACACTATAGCCACTAAAGAGTGAGGAACCCATTTAAGAAAATGTTATTTACTGCAAAGGGAGTCAAAACAGTTGTCATCCAAGACAGTAAGATTCCTTACAGTCTGTAAAATAACATTTACAAGTGCTTACCAGTTTCCTTCATGAGAGAAATGCTCTCCTCCTTGCGCTCATCATACACCCGAGTCCCTGCTACCTCTCTAAGTAGTTTCAGACGCTGAGAGTCAGGGGCCGTAGCCATTTGGTTGATCTACAGGAAACATTCAAGTGTCAAATCCAACAAAAAGTGTGGTGATATACTTGCACTGAAAAAAGGTCATTTAAATCTATCTTATTTTGTTATTCTGATGTGTTTATAAGGTAGCATACTTAAACAACACTATGTTTGATTATAAGACATCCCCTTCCTTTCTCACCTTTCCCTGCTTTACAATGTAGTAGGGGTTACTGCGAGAGAAGCCAGCACTCTCCAGAAGGTTCATGACATCATTCTTACTGTAACAAGAAGACATCATTCACCAAATGATTACATGAAGCCACTTAAGTTATTTCCTATGATTACAAGGATATGGATAGTTGTGTAACAGTAGTACTTACGTCACCATCTTTTTGTCCAAAAAATACTGGTCTTTTTTTGCCCCAATGACACGTCGAAGGGAGACCTCCTCTTTGTCAATCTTTAAGGAAGACAAATTTCACACTGGTCAAAGTGGAGAAACTAACACAATACTAAAGCTATTTATGTCACAAATATATCAAAATGCCAAATTACAGTTGCATCACAATAATTAGGACTGGAAGCAGTCTGACAATAACAAAAAAAATATCAAGAAACAAAAATAATGGTAGGTTTTCTTTCATTTATATTAAAAATGTATACTAATTTCAGTGCCACCACTCTGCCCAAGGTGTTTAGAAATATCCACATTATCGCAATGGCAATAATTTTTATATGAGATCTAGAACTTGTAATACATCACCAATTTTGGACTTGTTCCCCAAAGCTTACAGTCACATAGAGACTGAAGAATTTGAACAGCCAAATTAGTTAGTTTATGAGCCAATATCATCCCCATCTCAAAAACTGACAATGAACACCTATTATGCATGTCTGAAATTAAGTACTTTCACTTAAATAAGAAGTTGGCCAGCAGATAAAAACAATGGGACTGTTGAATTGAACTAAGTAACAAAATTAAAATCTGAAATGTTGAAACTGAAATTTCCCCGAGTGGGACAAATAAGGTATCCAATCTAAATATATCAAATTTCTAGCTGGAATCACTTCACCTTAAAGCAACTGCTGCCAATACCAAGAGTTTAAAAAACTCATCATCAGCACTGATTTATTGGCCAAGATGACAAATCAATCAAGTTAAGTTCTGTAATTAAGTGAAAATAAGACCAACATGATATATTTAGAACCTTACCGGCAGTCGGTTGTCAGAGTTGTCAAATATAATCTCCACAAAAGCCGAAATGACACGAGGCCCAGTTCCTTCCTATTGTAAACAATAAATACAAATAAAAGTTATGGTTGTGGCAATGAATAAAGGCAAAATTGTGTTAACCAATTTTGGCACATCTAATATTTTTCCATTATAGGTAAGACAGCCTCAGGGGCCTTGTTATTAAGTGGTCCTGAAGTTATACAGCCAGACAAGACAGATTCTTAAAATTGTTGAGGTAAGTACTCAGTAAAAATAGTAATTGGATTCTGACATTTTCCTATACATACGTGAAGCAAAGCCAGACGCTGTTCTGGTCGAAGGTGACTGAATTCATCACTGAGCACAAATTGGATGGCTAAGGAAACAGTCAGAAGAAATTAATTTCAGCAGATAAAAAAGCACTTGGCTTTTGCCAAAAGGGACAATGTTATAATTATGAAAGAGAAAATCAATTTAGCCTTACATACCATAAAAGAAGTTACTTTTCCCTGACCCATTTCGTCCAACTGTAAAATGAGAAGATATTAAGTACAGCAGTAATTCCTAATCATACATTAAATATTTATGACATCAACATGCCTGCAGAATAGGGAGGCGACCTCATATCCTCATATTAAATTCTATTAAGTAAGCACATACTCACCGATGACATTGTGCTTCGGACTGAAAGGGTCTACCACTGTTTGGTCCCTGTAACTTCGGAACCCTTGAATAATTACCTATGAAAAAATAAAACACCGCCGTCAGCAAGTCATTCACGATACCCTGCAAGTTAAGAAAGCGTTGACAATTCATCTATGTGATGCTGTGTGCCCAAGATCTCCCATAAGTCAACATGCATCCGTCTGGGGGACAGACGTAGCAACAAACGCATCTTCAACCACAGGGCCTTGGTGTTCATTCAAAGCATGAAATGGCTGATATGTTTACACTAACGGCAAGCTTACCGGTAGTTGGGCAATCATAATATTGCACAGTTTGACAATCATGTATCAGGGGATTAAATGCATCAAAGAATGCTGCCGCAATGAAAATGTGACAAGTCGACGAGTGCAATGCTAGCTGTAGCCTTAGCATTAGCAATCTCCGGAGTAGGGGGCGGGCAATTTACAAACACTAGTGCCGCCAGTTAGCATTAGCGAGCTACCTAATAACTTCAAGCCAGTCTTCTGTTTCGTTTCTGTAAACGTATTTACTTTGCAACGTGTGTCCAAACGTGGACCTGAATACAATAAAAAGGAAAAATCTAAACAGGCCATTGATAGTTTGCAACACGCAGTCGGCTGCCGCCAGCTTACCTGTTTGATGTACATGACGATCAAACTGGGGGGTCTTCACGGTTGAATTTGGAGATAAACTCCCCCTCCACTAACCTGGAGTATTCGGGAATTTATTAACCAAAACTTAGCAGGTTAATTAATATTTCTGCATTAAATATTTGAGAAGACACAGTGAAGCAAAATAGAATAACATGGAAAATGGCGGCGGGGGCGGAATAAAACGGAACGTTACATTGTCTACAAAAGGGGTTAGACCAATAAACATGCACCTAACAATAGATTTTAGTGAAACGAACTAAGTTTTGTACAACGCCGTTGTAGTAAATTAAATACGACTTGTTTTGGCAAACATATGTTAACTGAATGTGTAGACGTAAAAATATTCTGTAACGTTGTTCCTTTATCATTCACCTCCCTATTATTGCAGTTGGTAGAGTCTAGCTGGCAGTTTTCTAGGCGCCAAAGACAGAAGAGACTGCATGTCAAGAAAAAGCATCAACTCAGTCAGATGGTGGGAGAACATTCATCCACCAAAGCTATTATTTACATGTATTCAGATAGATGTACAGACAGATTTGGTCACTGTCTAAAGAAAAGACAAAACTCATCAGTTTGTTATGGGATATATTTTATTTTTAATCTGTCACTTCATAAAATAGATAGACAGACAGACAGACAGA
>JAPTHA010000001.1:12202062-12218961 GCA_029814585.1 Gymnapogon annona
TACCTTAATTATTTTAATCTTCTCTCTGCACTGCTTTGTGATGTGAAAAGTGTCCATCTTTTCAAATTCTTGACTTATCTTGGCGAATATATTTTTATGTCCCACTCCCAGCTCTCAAATACTCCTCTGTGGAGAAGAATGTCAAAAGACTTCCTTATCCATCCCATTTCCGCTTGCTTTGTCCATTTTTTTTGACTTGGAAGAACAATTCACACAGCTCACACTAGTGTTTTTACTTTTTAAAAAGCCAGCACTGCAAAATGTGGAAATCTGGTGATGGGTGTGGCCTGAGGTCTACCAATCACCAAACAGCTGTCCAAATGCGCAAAAGGATGGCTGAGGTACTGAAAGGGTTATAGACTGAAACTGAAAAAAGTTCCCACAGTTTGAAAGGGCCTAATGTCGGAAGATGAGGCTGCTTTTATGTTATGCCCCATGTTTAATGTCATAAATTTACCAGAAAACACAAAACACAAGATTGTCAGTGAATTTCCCTTTGAATCAGCAGTAGGTGATCGTATTCTGCCAACTCTGCATCTATGTGCAACATCAAAATATGATGTTGCATATAGTTCCAAAAACAATAATTAATCTTCCTGTCTGGGTATTTATGTCTGAACACAAGTCACAACACCGGGCCAGAAATGGAGTGAGAAATAACAGTTTTGTGGGGGTGTTGGTTTTTTGATTACTGCCAATTATAGTTGTCATTAAATACCCATGAACACAGCAGACTCATAGGACTCAGGAATGAGTGCAGATTATTGCCAGTTGTGCACTTTCACTTTGAAGCCAAGTGCCAGATGTTAGTGGGTTGTAAGGATCATTAACCTCCAATCACATCCTGATACTGTAGCAGAAAATGGATTATAAAGTCAACCTCAAAATAAATATTTCTACATGCGACAATGATAATGCTGTCGACCCCTAGTCACATGACAGTGAATCTAACATGATATCACTTAGGTTTTTTGTCTTCAAGATGAGAAGTGAAACCCCCTCCCCCAACCTCCATGTTTGTTTGAATATTCACTCTCTTTATAACAAAACCTTGAACACAGTGACATAGCATGAAAGGTTGCACACAGCACTTTATATTATGAGTCACAGGTCATGATGAAATGAGTTGTGTGAGTGGAAGACAGCACTCATGCTGGTGCATAACGCAAGGGTTCGTTTATGAGAAATAAACTCCAGCCAGAGTTTTGAACTTAGCGATCTCAGAGACACGCAGCGAGACGTTTTTTTTTTTTTTCTTGTATCATCTTCTGTTCCTTTCACTTGTTCCCTTTAGGTGATCATCTTCCCTCTTTTAACTCTACCCTCTGCATCCTCTCCTCTTACACCCAACTACCTCCATGTCCTTTTTCACTACTTCCATAAATATAGTCTTGGGTCTTCTGCTAGACTGGCTGTTCCAACCTCAGCGTCCTTCTACCAATAGTCCCTATCTCAGTTAAAGATGATAAACATTACAACATACAACAACCAAGAATACACACCAATAAACAAACACATACCTGCCAGGGCTGGACCAGTTTTTCCAGTGGGCGGAAAGGAGGCTTTTTGTGTTTTTTGTAACCATGGTAATCCTCCCAGCCCAGGGAGATAGATATGTAATTGGCCCAGTGGTTTACTCAGAGACTGAAGTAGAACATGTTATGTTACATTATTACCTTATACATGTCACATTAATTTCCAATTAACTAAGGTTACAGTAAAATATCTGTATGTATTACTCGTGGTATTAAGGGTTTGTGTCAATCTACAGTATTAAAGGGAAGTGGACTCCGGTTGTGTGTGTGTGTCGGGTATCACACAAAATACGGAAAGAGCTGACTGTTGTAGTTTGACAGGCTTTGGGCAGTTTGACATAAGTGAGTAGTGAAAACAACAGATTGATAGGTACGATTGGGAGATTTTAATAATTTTGGAATACAATACCCTTATAAATGTCCGGACTCATAGGATCATAGAATTGAAGTGGGTTACCAAGCAAAAAATAGACAACAGGGCCACATTACCATGGTGTTAAAGGTCATGTGCAGAAAAAGACACGTCAGTTGAGAGGTTATTCAATGGGAAAATCAGTGGAATTTACTAAGAAAGTAAATAGTTTATTACACCAATATTTATACACCAGGGATCAGTGCAGTAGTGTACATTAATGGGACGCACCTGGGTGCGGATTTTGGCCCGGTTTGGACCAAAAACTCCTGGACTGCATTTTGTTCCAGTCCAGCCCTGATAAACACACCTACAACTGGACTCATTAAATGCACACATTGCCTTTGTCTGAACCATGGAAATGACTGGTCATAAAGGTTAGTTTTCCAAAGCTGTTCAAATCCACCCAGATTCTCTGCACAGGCGACTGGTGGAGTTCAAGCACGGAGACAGCATGGTGAAACTTCCAGGAAGTTTCAGGGACTGCTCCAGTGCATATATTAGAAGAAGTTGATACAATACTGCATGGTTGCAACACATCCAGTACATAGAAAGACTGTGGGTCCAGTTAAGAGCACAAGTGACTTCCCAATAACCCAGTTGGCTTCCTGTTGCTTTCTCATGCATGCCATACTTCTGTGAAGCAGCTCCTATTAGTTTGACATATTTTATTAGATGGGGCACTGAAAATACGAAGGGTTATTTGACACTTTTATGCCTTTGATTTTTTCGCAACGATTAAATGTGCTCTTTATAGGAAAAACTTCTTTCTGGAGCTG
Organism: Gymnapogon annona; assembly: GCA_029814585.1. Classification (NCBI taxonomy): domain Eukaryota; kingdom Metazoa; phylum Chordata; class Actinopteri; order Kurtiformes; family Apogonidae; genus Gymnapogon; species Gymnapogon annona. The sequence goes on from JAPTHA010000001.1 coordinate 12,204,789, forward strand.
TTTGCCCCACAGTAGGCAGGCTCTTACAGCAGCTCCTAACCCTTCTTCTTCCTGTAAGTTTTTTTACCTCGACTTTTGTGGTCGTGCTAATTGGACTCTTGTACGACATGGACACAAGTTTTGTGAAGGTAGTAGCCTGTTTGCTACTCTCATGGAACTCTTCAATACCACAATGGGTGATCTCATGAGCCACTCCGTTGTTTACAGTTGGGATCAGCTGTTGGAGTTGAGCAACAGCAGGTACTCCCATGAGAGTGACCTGTTGTTCCAAAGGAATTTACAGCGCCAGAAGAGGGGATGCAGAGCTGGAGTGAAGTACCGGATAGAAGAGCTAACAGCGTTAACCAGATTGCAGTGGGAGTACAAGCAGAGCAGCCTCCTGCTGTTAATGGACACCTGGCTCACGTACAACACACCGGACTCTGTCGTAACTTTGGTTGGTTTTCAACTAGTGAGAGTGGATGAGGTAGAGTGGTTAGAGGAGAGGGGGGGAATGGCGATGTATGTGAATGAGAGATGGCGTAACGGACACATCTGTGAAGGAGCAGTGCTTGACCAAAGACATTGAATGGTTAGCGACTAGCATGTGACCATAATACCTGATCCGGGAGTTTGCACGTTATTGTGTTGACTGTCTACATCCCGCCTCGGCCGACACAATGATAGCCTCTGAGGACATTCACACCACCATCTCTCAGCTCCAGACGACACATCCGCAGTCCCTCATTATCATCTCTGGGGACTTCAATCATGCAAACTGTCTATGGTAAATTACTTGTTAGACTTAAGTAAAGTAAATACCAGATACTTAGTGACATTTCAATTGATGTCCTGAACTACTCCTGTGTGATGTTCCAGTACTTTACACAACACTGATCAGTGGTCAGTCCTCAATAGTTCTGATTTGTCTTCTGAAAAAAAAAAAAAAAAAAACAACCCTCATGGATGGACAAGTTCATACATGCACTTGGATTGGTTCTGGTTATTCCGCAGGTCTGACTAATGGAAATAGAAAACGATGCACGTTGAAGTAAAGAAAATCAGAGGGTTATGACAGAACGTTCTGGTACATGAGAAGATCCAAGGATTTGTTTTATTAGCAGTTATTTAGTTTGTTTTATGTCCCACTCACATAGAAAAAAATGACATTATATTAAGAAATGCATGTAAGAAATGTATGTCAGAGTGTAATTCTGAGATGAGCACTATTGTCCGGATTACAGAAAACTATGTACATGGAAACTGAAGCATCAACAGCATAGTGAGCGGTCAGCTGTGATCCATGAATCGTTGCTAAATTGGTCCGGGGATAATTAGTTTTTTCTTCCATTCATGCAGCAAACAAATGTTGTGTTTGTTTTAATGCAGTAAAAAAAAAAATCAATTTGCTTTGTAAAAAGGTACACGATGAAAAAGTAATTTCCTGCCTCCTGAAAGTCAAGCCAGTGACGCAAGCTAATGACCTTTTAATCTACCTCCTCTACTGACGGGGCCTTTTTGTACGATTCGTTCCCTGATATTCCAGGAGTTCGATGTACTCCAGGTTATCTCTGTTCCGTGTTTGTCTGAGTTTTACCTCTATAAATTTAAACTCAGGAGCCTGGATATGTAAGGCTCCATAGTGTCTGTTCATTAAGGAAGCAATCAATGCCCTGGAAATGAGCTCTTCTACCTGAATTCAATCAGTGACAGCCCTCCAGCCTGTTATCATCAAATAGCTCTGGCACTGATGAAAGGGGAGCGGGCGGGCAGACAGACGTCTCCCAGCTGAAGGGAGTCGGGTGGGGCTGGATGCGTTTCCCCTTGGAGTAAAATTCCTCGAGGCAATCCAAGAGCAGAAAACCAGTCAATTTTCTATTTTTATGAGTTTCTTTGAAACTCATATATCTGACGCTATTATAGGAATATAATCTGTTTGTCTGATGATGTACATACCCTGTGGTGATCAGGTAATCTCCCTTCTGTCTCATTGAGAACACCCCCGGAGGACTGAGATTAAGCTGATTTGGTAAATAAATAAATAACCTCTACATACAACTACCTGTGCTCGTTGTATTTACCACTTGAACGATAGAGAGCACAGCCCATCTGTCAAGGATAATAGGCCAATCTCACATTTCTCTTTTTAGTTAAATGTTGTTGCTTCTTGATTTTCTTTATTTTAACTCATAAAGGCCAAACAGCCACCGATGAGCAAAACCATCTCATGTAAAATGTTTAATAAATTCTGTCAGTAATTCTATCAAGTAAATGATCGGTGTAAAAATGACCATAATCTTCTACAAGATTGATTCACCAGTAAAACCCATGGAGTTTAGAAATGACAGTAAATGGACACACTTGAATTATGTCCAGATAATACAGTATTTTGCTTTAAAAGTAAACACAATAATTCTAAACACAGGTAGTGATGTGATAAACAGACCTTTAATTACTTTGTGTAATTACTTTGATTAAAAATGGCCACATACTATGTGTATCATTTCCAAAGATCCCAGCCAATTAACAAATGCGCGAAAAGCAATGCTAGAAAAAAAAAATCTGCATCTTGCTGCAAACACTGACAAAACATTGTCTAAAAATAATATTGGATTGAAGTTATAACTAGGATGGACAGAGAGATATTTTACTGATGCAGAATAAATAGCAGTACAATATGACATATGAAATTTACATTTAAAAACTAAGATTTGAAATACTCATCCTAATATAACAATCTGAGCAGTGGTCTGATATTGAACGGTACCTGGAGACTCCTACATCTAAATCTTGGGAAATGGAACTGAGGAGAATTAAACTAGTGTACATGTTTCAACTGCATATAACAAAGCTCATTGTGTAAAAGCCATCCATATATTGTTTTAAACTTCTGTGATTGTGACTGAATTCAGTAATCAGCCCATCCCCCTTCCACCTTCCAAACCTGGTGTGATGCTCAGGTTGACTAATATGTGGAGGAGGTGACTGGAATAAAGAACGTGTGTCCATGAAAAGAAACAAAACCACCACGGATAAGAGACCTTTACAAAGAAAATGAGTCAGAGAAATGACCACTCGCATCACCTCAACACTCATGCCAGGGGCAGTTAATGCCTTAAAAGCTTATTTTAGCCTATTTAATCGGAATCTGAAATGTATGTGCTGGCAGGTAAGTAAACAGGCTTCACATTAATAGTTAGGTGAAAACATAGAACCTCCAGAAAAATTAAAACAAAATAAACCAGAAGATAATTTTTAAAAAGAACGAACAAGTAAGGTAAACAATAAACAAGTGGAATAAAATTTGGTTTGGTTTTGTTTCTTTTTATTTATCTTGAACACATCCATTCAAGATCACAATAAAACATACAAAAAAAATAAAAAAATAAAGATTTCATATGGGTTCAAGAAGGAGCAGGAGGAAGCAAATGCTTATGTAATCCTGCCCCTTTACTCACAACATCAAAACATAAAAGAATCTCTTATAATCCCAAACAAAAGCTACAAGGCTAATGTACATATATACATATATACATACACACCCAAACATACGCAAAGTATCAAAAAAGAAGAAAATGGTAACATTACAAGTTCTCAGCTCTATACTTTTCAATAAGTGCTTTCCTATATCTAATTTTGATTTCCAAATATACAGTGAAGAATATACAGTGTGGACAAAACCAATGGGTTTGTGTGCAACTATAATGGTATCAGTTATGGAACTGTGTAGATAGCTAACAGTGCGTCATCCGCAGGTGAGTAAAGGGACAGTGCAGTGCATCTGTGTTGGAGAATTTAGAATTCGGGAGTTTAACAGCAAAGGGGGAGAAGATGTTCCTGTGGCATGACGTTGCAGTTCTGTGATCCTTGGCTTGTTTGGGTCTGGAACTATGGTGAAGCAGACTGCGACTAGAGTCAGCTCATCCACAAAGTTACAGGCAGTTCATTTCACCCATCACATCTGGTCAAAAGTTGATAGATATCATTTCAAGGTGCCTTCTCTCCTCACTCCACCTCCCCCTCAATTATCCTCCAAAGTTTACATCACATGCTGCGTATTCCACCTGATGACAACCACACTGTAGTTAATTGTCTCTGTCTGTACCCATGTAAACAACAACCCCCACCACTCATAAATACAATGCTTTCATTTAGAACCAGGCGTCCATTTTGTGTGGTTTGCGTCGGCCGATGACTCATTGCTGCTGCTGTCCACACGTGTTCACACTCTTATTAGCAGCTGCCATCGTCTGCGTGGTAATGATGCTGCTGACCTCAGAGGTGATGACTGTCTGAGGTCAGATTCCACTGAGCTGATTGCTGTGTTTTCAGTGTGATTTCAGTGCAGAGCTGTGTGAGAACGTGATGACACTTTGACACCCTGTTATCACGTAACGCCAAATGGAGAAGGACAAACCGCTTCATCTTCTAAAACCATGTCTATCTGGAAAAAAACAAATGGTCTCATATTGTACAGGATGCTAAGAATTTGACACATAATTACCTAAAAATGATGAGGTCTATGCAGTGCATTTCAGACCTGGGCCTGCAGTGATGCCCTACTTGACTTAATCCATCTCTTAAAACCACAATTCTGATCCATGGCTCTACACATGATGCATTTAGACCAAAACACAACAGAGTTATATTAGTCTACTCAATACACTAATAACAGAGACACAAAAGGAACTGACATCGATCAGACAATGTTTAGACATGGCATCGCCGGCCGGCACCAAACCGGGCGGCTGTCCAGTGTCGGCCCCGCACCGCGCCATGGTCCAGTGTCCGGTGGTTGACCAGCACCGCGCTGCAGTCCGGTGTTAACTGGCACCGTGTCACAGTCCAGTGTTGGTAATCACCGGGCCGCGGTCTGGCACCTTGCTATCTAACCACAATACCTTACTATTCATATTCGTTTATAATATATTTTAATAATAATATTAACGTATATTAACTTACTTTTCGGAGCCTCCCACCCAAGTGTACCATTTGTTGTTAGTTATCAACTTGAAAGTGTAAATAAATCTTTTTTCCTGCCGAGTGTCGCGGTCGGCCACCCTATCTTTACAGGTTCTAGCTTTTCTTGCAAAGTTTTTCTTGACAATGGCGTTGTAACTAGATATATGATATGTTCACCTCCTTCAGCCATTGTGGGTTGAATAAACTAAAACAAGTTGTAGTGCTACACAAATGATCCATTTCCTTATTTCCTGTTTATCACATTGACGTGGCTGCTCAGGTCAACTCTGCGCAACTTTGCATAGCTCCGCCTCTCTCTATCACATATGCAATCAAAAGACGTGCATGCACGTGCTATAAGCCCACTAGCTGGCCCCAGTGAAGCCAAACTTGACGCTGATTGGTTACCGCCACAAGTCCGTTCTCATTCACTTTAACCTACCATGTGCCAGCACTGTCACTTCTGAAGGCCTAGAGCAGGGGTGTCAAGCTCCTTTCACTTCAGGGCCACATTCAGGTAAATTTAATCTGAAGTGGGCCAAACCAGTATAACAATACCATAGTAATAAATGTCAACTCTGAACGTTTATCTTTGTTTTCGAGTGAAAAAAGTAAAATCACACAATGAAAATGTTTATATGTAAAAAGTAAAGTGAATAACTTGAACAAGCTGAAAACGTAAGTGTAATTTTATCAATATAATGCTTCAATTTATAATTTACTGGCAGGTAACATCTAGTAACAGGCAGTTAAAAGTGCATTTCTCTTCAGTTATTTCAGGTTGTTCATATTTGTTCAGGCTATTCACATTTTTTGTTGCAAAATTACACTTTGTTTTACTGTAAATATATGAAAACATTTGGAGTTGTGAGTATTTATGTCATTGTGGTATTTTACTGGTCTGACCCACCTGCGATTGAATTGGTCTGAATCTGGAACCTGAATTAAAATTATTGGTAATATCTTCAGGGTAATTTTAACATTTCACAAATTCATCTCAAGGGCCAGACTGGACCCTTTGGCGGGCCGGATCTGGCCCCCGCGCCGCATGTTTGACACCTGTGGCCTAGAGGCAGATTTTGGACCCTAGCAACACATGATAATGAATAATGACTGGATAAAATCTCTAACATAAACCCACCCTCCAAATCTCCACCTGAAGCTGGAAGCTGAGCAATCAACTTAGGAAAGCTATGAAATTAAGAGTATAGACCATGGGGAATCATTTAATATATATTTGTGGGAAAAAAAAAATCTATATATTCCAGACAATGTTTAGGCCAGCACAGAAGGCCTTGTTGGCCTTGACGCTCCACCACTGGGTCCATGTTATTCTACAGAGGTTTCAAGCAATGAAATATTCTATCAGTCCTTCTCGTTCAGCTGACAATTTTCTAACATTACTTATATGACGCTTGGTACATGTATGTAAAGTTCACTTTTACCATCACAGCATTCAACCCATCTTCCTACATACTCTACAAATAGTGTGCTACTACTGATACTACACTGACCTCAGTTGCAGACAGGAGAGTTAACCTAGCATACATGAAGTCACTATTGACCACTGGATTGTCACGCCAGCCATAGTGGGCTGACCTAACATGAATATACATAACAAAATGCAACAGTTATACTTTTACATGCTATTTAATCCATTAACCTCCCTGAGTCACGAAAACATTTCACATGTTGCTTTGCGGTGGATTTTATGAGTATATCTTTTATTATTGCTTTAAACGATAAACCTCTACGTAATCTATCTGTATGGACAAAAAGTTTCTGTCATTTTTCTTGTGATATATTGGTCCTACACAGAAAATTTGCACATTATCATGCATTGTACTATTATCTGTATTATTATCCCAGAAAGTACACACTCAAGTTTTATAATTTAGTTGAGTTTTCAAGGGCTTTTTAAATGTCAGAGTAGTTTTGTGATGTCACATAACTGATCTTTGTGTTTTACGGCAGAAGATTAATAACAATTTTTAGTGTACTATATGAGAGCAAATGTGATTAAATTCCCCGAGCATAAAGAGCATAAAAGGTCAGCTGTGATTGACTACGACTTCACATCGTCACAGAATTTTGAGAAGCACATAGACTGCTCTACTGGGGTTTACTGTACTTCACCCATGAAACACACAGTGCTTTATGTTTGAGAGTGAAATTCCCCTGAAGAAAAAACAGATATAAGATTATGTAATGTTCTGTTATTGAGAATTTTGTTAATAGACGTACAACTTCTTTTTACATCTTGGCACTGGAGATTCATAGTAGTTAGGTTGTTGGTGATAAACACATGTATTTCTGTGAGATGAGAGGATGTAGAAACATAAGCACATGATTACAGCGAGTGAATAGAGGAGACTCAGCACTCAGGACCAAGAGTGTCTGCAAGCACTTATCATGTGTCTGAGCAAAAGTGTGGATTCAGCACAAACATTACAGATTAGAAAGGTCGTCCAAACATCACTCTGGACAATGTTAGCACACGAAGGGGACTGGCTTCCTGTTGGCCAGCAAACTCTTCCTGCTCTGGCAAGTCACACACAACGAGGGATGTATTTCCTTTACAACAGGAAACGTTCCTGCGTTTGCCAGGGGCACGGGCGGGTTTCAGAGTTACTTATACTGCCTCCTTTGTCACATTTCAGCCATTTTTCTTCTAAGTAAAAATCTGCTTTTAAACGGTCAAGCATTGAATCTGATGTGCTGGCACTTCAAAAGGAAGAAGTTACAAAACTTACGGCAGTTACAAAAATACAATACAGTTCAGAGACAACATATGTGGATGACAGAATGAGTCCAACGTTATTCACGAAATTCAACTTTTAAGATATTTTATGTAATTTTCATATCATTATGATACTATTGTAAAAACATCAGCCTGTATTACTTCATTATCAACCATTTTAAGATCTCCATTATAACAACCTCTAGGTTAGGAACATCCTTTTTCTGCATCCTGTCCATAGCGTCCAGGTGATTTTTAGAAATGCATTTATTAACCCTTTCATGAATGAATTATGATAAGCCACTTCCAGATTTGTTTGTTACGGTGACATTAAGACTCATTCATATCAGAGAAAACAACCTTTTCATAGCTGCCCACTGTAGTGACCACTCTGCATGAAAGGGTTAAAGTTTCACATTTCTAGCTGCAGATTCTTTTAATGTGTGTTTTGCAGCTGGTGTCGTTTTCTTATTTGCATTTCTTTCTTTGACTGTTTTGACTTTGTCCTCCGTGCCCCAGTGAACACTCCCATCACGTCTGGATCCTGGGGGGAAGGAAGCAGGTGGGGCCACGGGTATCTGGGTCCCTGATTCCCTCTCTGTTTACCCACCAACATCCTGCACAAACAGCCCTGCCTCAGAGTCAGACAACAGTGAGTAATCTTGCCCAATCTGTTCCTGCACTCCTCTGGCTTCTGCTTCCTCCCAGCAGGCCTGCAACCCACAGCCAACAGCTCCATGCACGTCAGGCCAAGCCGCCAGGAGGGAGGACGGTGCTCCGCATGCACACTCAGCTCCGACCTGGCTGTTAAACTGATCTGAGAGCATGATGAAAAAGGTGACGCTGAGGGGAAAGATGATGAGGAAGGCATCACTGATATACAATAGTGATGGGATCCCGTCTGTGGAGATGAGTCGAGTCATCGGTGCTGGTGCACAGATGCTCCGCTGGAGTGATGGTGTTAATCTGAACAGGTTTTTGTGTCACGATTCACCCTGAAAGTGGAATTGTGTTTCTGCGGTTTGTGACTGCACAAGGAACATGAACCTGCTCTCAGCAGTGCAGTGTGGACGACAGGTGATGTAATTCTACTGTGGCAGTGAACAAGTGTGATCAGAGTTTCATATGATTCTGAAACACACACACACTCTGCCCTTCATGTAAGGTGTGTTTGCCACTTTGCAAAGTGAGAAGAGAGGAGGATAAAGTGGTGCAAGTGACATGGGAAGCACACTCACTCCAGAGTCCTGTATTGATTTTCTGCGCTTTATCTGGATTAAAGTTATAATCTAAATAGTAAAAAAAAAAGGTCCAAGAAGTTCAGAGATAAAATACAACAAAGGCAACCGAACAAAAAATAAACTATTCTACCATGTGGTTGAGGTTTAGCATTACAGCCTGCAATTAACAGCTCCTTCTTTAGCTGGTTTAAGATCATTTGTTGTGAATGGTAAGATAATGTGGGAACAAGAGAGTGTGTCAGACAAACATAAATGACACAAGTATGTGTTTGATTGAGCTTCACACAAGACGTTCACTTTCATAGCCACCAACAGCCATGACACCTTCATTAACAACACGGGGAGTGTGTCTCAGAGCCGAGGCTGATGTCTAACTCACACTTAACTACACACACTTAACTGCATTCAGGATTTCCTGCACTGGTGGTTGTTCCACTGATCTTTCCACTATTTTCGTAGGTTGTTTTCATTGTGTTACTTTGTCTGAAATACCCAAGTGTGGATGCTCTGGTCTGGTGGATCAGTCTGATAGCTCCAAATCCAGCAGCGACAACCTCTTCTCGTGACTTAGAAACAACTCACTTTTCAGTGTGCATGAAATACAAAGTTTATTATTGATACAAAGCACTTTATATAATATTCAGCATGAGGATAACATGCAGTTAACACGTTATGCAGACAAGTGGATCTTAAGTCCAGATGCACTCAAATGAGATCCTTCACGAGATCCTAAAATGAGATCCTTCACGGTGGATGAGAGTGGATGTAGAGGACCTCCGTGTACATGGTGGTACATACTAATTCTAATCAAAAGTTGGATTTGAAAATGCCAGGTGGACATACACAACATGGCCAAAAAGCTGTTCCCACACGAATTTGACCCAATTTAAGATGAATTCATATGCCATTCAGGCCAGTGCCTTCCCAGATTAATGGGCGCATCAGTTGGAGCAGAGAGGTAGACGAAATTACTACCCACAATGCTTACAGCCTACTTACCGATCCTGGGGTAGAGTAATGTTCAGGTGGTCAGGTGTAGGTTCAGCAACATTATGTGTATACAAAATTATGGACAATACATGCGATGTTTTGTGAATGCATAGTGTAGGCAAAGCTAAATGTAGCTCATCAACATAATAGAATGTGGACTTATTTGGGATCAGGTTGTGTATTCAAGTCACATTTATGTTAACACCATGTGCCACAGAGATATGTAGAGGGTGGACAAGGTAGAAAGCCATAAATTAGACATAAAAGTTCACTTATAATTTAGAATTGATTTAAAATGAGTCTACAATAGGTCAAGCTGTACTTTTTCTGTGTCCTTTGTAAAGCCTCGTAGATAAATCTCAATTTCCTGATCTCCATGTGCAGAAGCTGCATAGAAGTTTCTAACGTCTACACCCAAACAATAGGACCTTGTCCAAAGCATCCGGTTATTATATGTCAGTTGTACATCGTCAGATTGATGCTGAGGCCTATTCCTTGCTGCTTTTGGCCTCTACCTGCTTTGACACCATTTCCCTCGGATCTTTCAGTAATTTTTATAATTACAACAATTCGGGGGAGGTGTTTTTGCTGTAGCTTCTCGTCAGAGCGGGCTGCTTAAGACCAGGCACTACAATCTCCCACAGGCCTGTGATCAGTTGGCACTGGGAAGATGAGTAGTTGGGCTGGGTGTTATTTTGAGCTCCTTGCTTGCGTACATAGCTGTATCAGTATGTTGGCGGTGTGAGCTGCACTGAGATGTGGACGAGAGGTTGTAGTCAAAGACACATATCAGTGAATCATAGAGGTACTGAGATAATCTGTTCTGAACCTGCGGTTGGAACTTCCACATATATATGTGTGTGATTTTTTTTGTCATTACTTCTCGGTTCAGGGGTACTGTGATCATTTGGTCGTCTGTGCACCTGTCCATTGAGTGATGTAACAACATTATCTGAAGGGTGCATAGAGATATCAGCACCAAATTTTTACCGTCGGTGCATATGTTCATGGAGAAGAAAACAATTCAAAATCCCTCCATTCTGGCTTACCTTGATTCTGACTGTCAGGTGGGGCTGTCAAGTGGAGTTTGTGTTTTTGCGTTTCCGGTCTTGTCTTATTACTTCCTGTTTGGTCCAATGTTCATCTCCTCTTGTTTCAGATAGCTTCTGTCCCGGATTCCCCCCACCTGTGTCCCATTTCTAATCAGCCCTGATGTGCTTCTTGTCTTTTGTCAGATCGTTGTGTGCCTTGGCCTGTGAGTCCAACCTTATCCTGTTAGTCTAGTCTTGCCTCTTTTGGAGAGTATCATCTCAGTTGTAAGTATTTGTAGTCATTTTATGTTGTACAGTCAAACCTCAGTACTCGAACGTTTCACAAGTCTAACAATTTGGTACCTGAACAAAAATTTTCGAAATTTTCCCGACTCGGTAGCTTTTGTTTGGCCAAGTACAGCCAACTGATGCCTGATGATATCTGAGCAAACAGTTCTAAATAAAGTTCATTGAAAAAAAAAAACTACTGTGGGCCGACTACAGCCAAGTTCCACTTCTGGGGTTTTTTTTTTGCTCCTTTTTTTTGTTTTCCAATGACCTTTATTTACAACTGTTTGCTCGGATATTATCGAACATCACTCGGCTGTACTTGGCATGTTTTGTTCGGTCGAGTACAGCCGAGTTCCACTTCCAGGTTTTTATTCGCTCGTTTTTTTTTTTCTTTTTACAGCCGAGCAACTGAAGCGATCCGTCACGTGATCTGCGTACAATCCGGACATCTGGATGCATCCGACTCTTTTTTTTTTTTTTTGTGTGCGTTGTTTGATTTAAATTTTTCCTAGAAAAATGTCTAACAGTACTAGTGGTGTGAAATGTACAAATGTTCGTACCACTATCGAATTCAAAAAGGAATTAATCCAAAAGTATGACGGTGGTGATCGTGTCTCCGACATCGCTAAGGAGTACAACAAGACTGAGTCCACAATGAGCACCATTCTGAAGCAGAAGGATGTTATAAAAGCGAGTAATGTGGTAAAAAGGGGTAGCAGTGAAGGTGATTAGAAAACAACGTGTCTCTAGATTGATATTTTAAACGTAAAGCCAATCATGTTGAAGAAGCCTGATATCAAAGAAAGCTGGGGAAAGTACCTCATAAGAGGAATTTATCTCCGTAGTGCTGGAGGAAGACTCGTCTTTGAAGCAATGACTCCCCCCTCCCTCCCCCTCCTCCATGCCATCAGTTGTTCACCGAAAGGTAATTAAAAAAAATACATAGGTTATATTTTAGTATATATGACTAGAATTTACATACAATTTGCTATTGTTACATTATGTCTGTTTAATGCGATGTTTAAATAACGTTATGATTATAAAATGGGAAGCAATTTCACACTCAAGAACAAATTAAATTCTTTTTCTATTATTTCAAACGGGGAAAATTAATTCGGTACTCCAGCAATTCGGTACTCGACCAAGCTTCCGGAACTAATTATGGTCGAGAACCGAGGTTTGACTGTACTTTGAATCCTAGTCGTTGATCTAAATTTAATTTGTAATTTTGAAAATTGTGACTTTTTGCCACCTAGGTGTGATTTTTCGTTATAGTTTTGCATATGTGGTTTACCTGTTGTAGGACTTTTTTGGTTAATTTTTAACTACGTGTTTTTGGGCAATCTCTTTTTGTTGGTATTTAAATTTTATTGAGAATTCCATCCCGTGTGTATGTTCTGTTTTGATAAAATCCTGTTCTTGTCTGCATCTGGGTCCGTCGTCAAGTGAGTTCTAACACTGACACAAACAGATCTAGAGAAGGTGTAACAAAAAGAGTATTCAAACGGAATAACAGTTTAGTCCACAAGTCCAAAAATAAAGTAGACGATAATCGAAGTGTGAGGATGGGTGGTGTGGGAGCTCTTCAGAGGCACTGGAAAAAAAACAACAAAGAAAGAACGTGTTAGGTCACCTACTAATACGTCTTAGAACGCCACCAGCTCAACAGGTCTTCTGATAAAGGTCTCTGGTACCGCATGTACGTGGATCAACGTTCTCACACTGAGGTCGCTCACAGCCGCTTCTTAAATCCTTGTATGGTGATGAGTAGATGGACGCCAGGTGTCAATGCTCACCTGAAACAAATCACTACACAACGAGTCTTAGTAAAAGCCCCCACAAATGACCCAAACCGGACACGGAAGTCCCAAAAGCACTGCACCAAAATAAGGCACAAACGCCACACACCACATTAAACATTTAATTTTTGTAACGCAAAACGCAAAACACGAAGACTGTAATACCTCACTCGCTCATTTTCCAAACCCACTTTATCCTTTGCACTGTAATACCTTAAGGAATCAAAAATAAATCTTTAGTGTTCAATTTCCCAACTGTGTTCAGCCAATGGGTGAAAACAGTAGAAGACAGTCCATTGTTCATTATTAACCTATTAACTCTGCTTTACAGAAGATAGTTAACATTACCCCTGTTATCAGCAATGACAAGGTAAGATAACGTTTCTATGACCAGTTAGAATTTTTTTATCGATTGTGGATTTATCTGCTGGCGTCATCAGCCCCTTTCCCCTGTTTGAACATGGAAAATATTGAAAAAATTGTCAGAGTTCCTGCTAGGATTTGAACATCGCTGACCATAGCATTGCTTACTGAGCTCGGAGTCATGTGACACATTACAATTCTGAGATGTAATATTGTAAGGTAAGAAACGACTTATATATATAGTAAGTCACAGTGGCGGGCCGTGCATTTCAGACCTGGGCCAGCAGTGATGTCCTACCCGACTTAATCCACCCCTTATACCATCATTCTGATCCATAGATCTACACATGATGTATTTACACATGATGTACACGTGTGAACCGATCGTGGAGAGCCAATCGTGGAGAGCCGATCATGGCCAGCCGATCGTGGCCAGCCGATCGTGGCCAGCTGATCGTGGCACAGATCAATGCACGCAGCAGCGGCAGCTCACGGGTCACGGAACCAGGCATGGACAGGCACGGACCGTCCAGCCGTGCTCGGTATGATCTACCGTGCAGTATTTCGGTGTCACCAAACGTCCGAAGTCCGTGCTTGTTGGAAATATTTCATGAATATATTTTTAACAGTAATATGAACTTACTTTTGGGAGCCTGCCAGCCAGGTGTAGGTTCATAGTTATCAGCTCTGTGGGGGGGTAGCCAGTCTCCGTGACCAAGTCGATATCTTCACGTCCTTCAGCCATTGTGGGATGAAAAAACTAGAACTTTTTCTTTA
>JAPTHA010000001.1:12223594-12234869 GCA_029814585.1 Gymnapogon annona
CAACTTAGAAAAGCTATGAAATGAAGAGTATAGACCATGGAGAATAATTTAATACATATTTGTGGAAAAAAATATATATAAAAAACCCCATTCCTGATTATGTTTAGGCCAGCAGAGAAGGCCTTGCTGGCCTTGAGGGTCCACCACTGGTAAGTCATCTGTAATGTGTTACAGTTTGGAAGGAGCTTTGACAACATTGCCTATAATGCAGCTGGAATATCTCTGTCTGACTCACTGTCGTCAGTTTGTTTCTGGAGAATAAGTAATAAATTGGATTTGTGAGTCTGAGTAATGTGTGCAGTGGAGAGCGAGGAATAAGAGCAGGAGAATAAGTTTTGGTGTGCGTTTCTCTATGTTAATCAATAAGTGGACTGCATGAGTCTTGAAAGGGTCCTTGGATGATGCACATCTCTACGGGTGCTGCACGGTTCGGAAGGAGCCTCTGTGACGTCTTCAGATGTGATAATTTGCAACAACTCCCAGCTGTACTGTGGTGTTTGCGTGGCTTCTCTCCAGGTATTCACACACATGCAACCGTAGGTTCTTAGGTACATTTCAATTGACCATGGGTGTGAGAGTGATTGGTTATTTGCTTCTTTATGTCACACCCAGAGTACAATGGTGAGGTAGTGTGTGCATTTTTTTTTGCCTCCACTATCAATGCAAATCTGTGTGACATAAGTCCCATGACATGGACAGAATAGACAGGTTCTTTGAAAGCATCTGACATATAAAAAGGACATGTGACAATAATACCTTCAAAGGTGATTTCTCGAGGTTTGTTTGTTTACTAAAAAATATTTGTTTGATCACAATGGAAGGTTGCTGCACAGACAACATACATTAGATCACAGTTGGTAGTCATTATAGTGAATTATTCAAGAAGTTGAAGTCCAGCGCAGTGGTGGTGGCCAGTCTACACTGTCCCACATCAGACACCACAGCCTCCTCTTTTTTCTGCTTCTCTTTGTTCCACTCAAAGACATCGTTGACATCATTATCGGACACCTGCCTGCCTGCTGGTGTCACACTTAATACTAGGAGGAATGACAGGTCCCGTGAGGCCTCAAAATCCTGCCTCCTAATGTAATTCCATAAGCATTTTAGGCTGAGTGTGTCTGCCTCAGAACATCTTGGCTGATTATCAGTGTCAGGCAGCATGACGGTGGTTGACGCCCGTGTACATTTGCGCTTTAGAGGCATGTAGTCTGGCTGCATGACACCAGTACAAGCTGTGGTAACATTCACATAAGAACAAATAAATCACATAGATAACAGCCATAGGATTGCATCAGCAGACAACACATGCATTAATGATATTTCTAAATGTGGTATTCATAAATTTTGGAATATGACTTTTAATAATGACTGCCATCAACAAAGATATATTACAATGTTCTGACGGTAGACATATTGAATCAGTAGTATTCTTCTGCCTTTATGGACTGAAAACTGTTTTCAAAAAGCACCTAATGTTAACCTTGTTCCTCCATATCAGTCGTTCCCAGTCCTTTTCTGGTTGTTTCATTGGAGAATGAAACAACCAACCCCCACGATGGCGAGCCTTCATGTTCCTTAAAGCGCTGAAACAATGCTTTACATTTATGACTTGTCAGACAATACATGCAGTTTATTTCTTGATGACGACATTAGAGTGTATAGCAGCAGATACACCTCTGTGCCTCCATAGTGTTTAGCCTAAAAACCTACTTCCTGGGTATGTGGTGAAGTGAAGTATGTTCTTACAGTTAGTGCTCCACGTCCCATTCATGACACAACTGACACACACAGTCCTGCAGGCACGGGGGAGGAAAAACCTACAGCATAAAAACACACATCAACTGAAAATTAAATCAAGGAATGGAAAAGAAAAAGAGGAAAAACACAGTGCAAATAAGCCGATGATGAAAGTGTGCGTGCGTTGGAAGAAGATGAACAGAAAAAGAGGCAGACGCAGAATACTCAAAGACATTCATATGTGATCGAGTGATGACTCATAGCCTTTTTGTCAAAACACTCACATGCAAAGGTGAACACACACCAACACCCACACAAACTGTCCTCCGCTCCCAGTCCTTTATAACAGCAGATGAAGCAGACAGGTCATTGTGGACCAACATGGCACGCTGACCCAACACCACCTTCTTCTGTCCCTCTGTAATGGGGTGTGACCCACTGGTCCCACCTATCACACCTATTAGTCATCCTTGGAGTGTTCACCTACTAAACACACGTTGCACTGTCAGCCAGCATGTCACCATTATTTCAGGTTTTGCATGGGATACTACAGCATGTGTGTGATTCCTCACCAAGGAAGAATGAGTCACAGGATTGATTTCTGGTCCCTATTTGGAGGAATAACAATTTGTAAACAACAGCAATAAGTGTTTTGAGTAAGTGGTGGGATTTGTAAGTCAGGCTGTAATTACCTGCGTCATGAATAGAATATGTGACAGGAGGTAATGAGTGTGGTGTGAGTAGATCCGTTGAGGATAAATGACAAACCGGGTGTCTAAACAAAAGACTCCAGTAATCTAATTTCTCTAATGGAACTGTATTAACTTAGCACAAAGTACGCGGACACACAGACACCAATGCAGCACCTGAGAGGGAGCGAGTGTGTGGTTTATCGTTCAATATGCCGGTACGATTAGATGACTACATTCATCCTTTTTGGAATGAAGAAAATACACACGGGTCAATACAATGGCCGCAATCCTGACCATCTTGATGCATATGGAGTGAATCCGTTTTGTCTCCAGTGTGCGATACATTGAGACTCAGGAGTGTTTTGAGGATAATGAATGCTCTCAATTGCATATGAATGACCAGTAATGAGAGTGGAGAATGCACAGTGAGCATTTACTTTAATGATAATGTGAGCAGAGGTGCAGTCACACTGAAGCACCAGTGCTCCAGCTACTCTCAATACCGACCAATTTTGTGTGAAATTGCGTCCAACAGGTAGCATAAAGCAAATAGATAGAGACGAGGATATACCCGGATCACCATCAGATTGAATACAGAGTTCTAGGACCTTCATAGAAAACATCCGATTGTGTCACAAAGGCTCTATTAAGATATGCACTGATGACAGGGCAGTGTTCCCGCAGTGATTCACCACCTTCTCATTTCCTATTCACCACATACAGGGAGACTCAAAGCACCACGTGATTGAAGGCGGACACAGGACAGAAGAGCAGAGTCAGATAGAGCAGACCAGAGACGTGCATGTTTCAGTGTCCAGCGAAGGACACGCTTCGACATGATGCATTGTCCTTTTCCATTGTTTCACCTCCATCATAAGACTAATCATCACTAATATCAAACCTCAAGCCAAGGTCCTGCCTATGGAGGACAGACTCTGCTATAATCTAAAAATATATATCTGGAAATAGAAAAATAGGTCAATTTCTAGTTATTTTAATGACGTTTTGTTAAAAGCTTGGGGTATTTACTTAAACATTTCAATTTCTGTGCCATTTATTTTGTCCTTATTTATATTCTTCCGCCCCTGGATATTTTACATTTATGTCTGTCCCTTTTATTTCCCCTTTCTCACCAGGACACAAACACATATAATTATGCATTTATTGGACTATATACATTGAATTATCTTAATTTCTTGCAGACTCACCTCAATATAAACTTCACATGTCTATAGCTGAACCCTGACCTTTAAATCCAACAAAAATACAATTTAACCCTCAATTTTACAAGCTTATAATGGAGGAAATGCAATGGCTTAATCTCTCACCAAAAAAAAAAAAATCCACGATTTGATACATGTAGCACCTGTTTCTTTCCAGTCATTTTGATTTTTGCATAGTATTCTAGTTGGAGTTCACTCTAATAACCCACATATCAACACAGCATGCAACACAGACTCACACTCTGTGATCTCTTCTTCATGTAGAGCGGAGAGGCACCACACTGAATCTAAATTCCACTCACACAGTGTTTTCATCCTCTACTGTAAAAAAAAGAAAAAAAGAAAAAGAGGGGGTGCTGCTGTCTGCATTGACGTGCTTCTGTGTTGCAGCCAATAAAAAGCACAGAAGAAGAGGAGTTAGTCATTATCCTTGAACAAACGTCATCTCTATCATCATCCCAGTCATCTGCTGTGTAGATATGTTAATTAAGAAGTCGGCGGTGGATGACAATTTTTTAAATTGCTTCCAGAGGAGCTGAATTTTCACAGCGTTCTCCTTTCTATGTGTGAAAAATTATACCAAGGAAGAGGTCAGGCTCTGAATAAGATCTTTAACAACACATGTGCTCTTTTCCAATCAGATACACCACAGAAATCTTGTGTGCCAAAAGAATGCTTTTCATTCAGTAATTAACCACATTCAAATGGAAATAAATTATTCCCTAACCGTGTCATTCCTCACATACTATTTTTCCTTGAGGGTAAATTCCGCTGTTCACCAAAGCAGTGGGCATTAATAGTGGATGGAGCTCCTTCAGTACGTTGCATCATTACAGACAACTTAATGGACGAATGACTGAAGGGTAAGGTTTTGATATTGCATCACTAGTATTTTGACGTTAAATCTACATATGCCAGTTCCTCCATTTGAGCATAGAGGGTTTAATGTCGTCCAGCCATTCAGCATCCTGTTGATGAAGGCATTGTCATAAGATGTGGCCCCTCCCCTCAGGTCTGTATTCGCTAGTGTTACCCCGTGTCTATGATAAGTAGATGCGGTTTGTTACGAATTGCATCTGCTGTGGAAAGAGACACGTAACGCCATCACATGTCCCAGGGGTCTGGTGGTTTGTCACGTCACGTGTTGGATTTGTACTGAGAGAAGGTGACATGGTGGTGGTGGAGACATGATGGAGCTGATTCAGTGTCATCCATACCTATAACAGTGATGATGACTCACTGGCTGCTTGTTAACGTGTTTCGTGTGATCTCCAGCCCTACATGCAGGCACACACATACACACAATCACAGATATGGATTGAGTAGCTGGTGGGCGATATGCTTTGACGCGCTCAGTGATGTGACCCGGTCTGTCTGGATATTTGCTGTTGTCATCAGAGCATGTCACTCTCACTGCCTGTACTGCAAACACTGAGCGACATTCACAAATCTGCTTTGGTGAAAACAAACCAGGTGCACTTCCGGTGAATCAGCCTCAGCACAACCAGGTGTGAGGCTGTTTTTTTTCGCTGTTCATTTCCATGTCAAGTTATAAAAAATAAAAAAAAAAAGCACCGTTCTTGTTTTGTAGTTTCTTAAAGTCTCACGTGTCTCATAGGTTGAAGATGCTGTCTTTGGAAAATAAGAAAAAACACCAAAACAAATGATGTACTGTTATATTTTTTTCTGTCTGATTAGACAGTATACGACATGACAGGTTTGACAGCACCCTTTGTACGGACTTGCGGTCGTACACATCACCTGCCAAGCCCCGAAAGTCTGAGTCAACGCCACAACGGTGGATGATTATGATCTGAGACATCACCAGAGCAGCTGCTGGAACTGGCTCAGTCCCCCCACGCCTACCATGCCCTTTAGAAAACACACACTTACACAAACACACACACAACCAGAAAAACAAACACACAGAGGAAGTGAGATTTCTATTATTGTAAAGCACATGAAACGCATGTTAGAGGATATCCCTACATTGAAATCCATACACAAAAGAGCCGTGGACAGCGACAGACTTCGGACATGATAAACAATCAGGACATGCTTTTCTTATTATTATTATTATATTATTTTCTTAAAAAGGAAAGACTTTTTTTTTCCATAAATATCAGAACTGGACAGGTCTGTGGTCCGTCTCATTCACTCATGATCTAGTGCTGTTTAAATCCACATGCTTTGTTCACTAATCAGATAGGTTAGTGAACAGTCTGTCCTGGTGACAGTTAAGGCCTGATTCACTACCATCACAAATTACTCCAATTTTCTCACTCACCTGTAAAAAATGTACGTACTATTGATTTGCACGTCATGAGTGATCAATTTCTATAGAAGGAGACATTTCATATATAAGTTCTAAAATGACGTCGCTGTGTAGGAGCTACGTCCACACCATTTTTTCTCCTGTAATTCCATAAATATTTGCTGTGATCCTAACAGGTTGGTTCTGTGTTAGTGTGAAGCTGGGCCAGTCCAAACCTGTCTTTCAGATGTGTTGAATATAGACACAAAATCAGCCACCGCATTCAGTTTCAGGTTTGAAAAATCACATTACACACGCTAAATATTTGTACCTACTCCTGCCAATAATTTTGTGTGTTCTGGAGAAACATCCATATTATATATTCATCAAAACAAATAGGCTAATCAGGTTTGTGAGATGTTTTGTTGATTTGAGATACAACCCTCAGTGCGTCCTGTTAATACATACACTTCAATGTGTGTTTGCATATGCAGTCAATCGGTCGAGCTGATGTCATCATGTCTGTGCTGATGTCTGTGTATCAATTGCCTCTAAATATGTGCCATGTTCACAGGTATGAAGAGGCAGACAGATGGACTCAATTGCAGAGTAATAATAGTAACAATAACCTCAGACCTAAAACACTCCACACCATTTTATAACTATATTTAAGGACAAAATATGGGATTTCATTTAGTTTATATAGATTATTTTTAAGTATGTGTAATATGTATATAGCACATGTATTTATACTACTCACACACACACACCCATATATATACAGTATATGACAGTGTTTATTTACTGTATTTTCCTGTAGATTTGTTGATGCAAATCTTGTATTTTTTTCGGCTTTATTTGTGGATTGTTTTTGTTCTGTATAATTTATTGCTTTTATCTCTTCACGCTTACTTTCCATTTCTGCCAGTGTTTTCAAGAGTGATTTTGTATTCAACTGAGCTATCTTCCCCAAATACTTTCCCTTGTGGATCGATACATTTCATCCAAGCATAACTCTGAGTCTAAGTATAAATGCTTTAGAAAACAAAGGTCAAGGGTTGGGAGTGCAGCCTGGCGGTGTATGAATGTGACTGTAATGTTGTCTAATGTAGTGTTATTGTCTAATGGAAAATGAAAAATAAAATATTATAAAAAAAGAAAACAAAGGCCACAAAGATGGTCACATTCAAAGGAAATCATGGTTTGTTTCTGAAGTTCAAAATACTTGATTTTACTATACTATAATCTGGTATCCCTGCAGTAATTTTGAGCACCCCCTCCCCTGTGAGACCCTGACCTTAAGTAAGATCCTCTCATATCGGTCTTAGTGTCTGTGTTTGTCCAATGACAACAGAGGAGAGGCCTGTTGTTTCTGCAGTGTCTCCTCATTTACAAAAGACTGATGACCTCTTCCAGATACAACAGCTCTCTTTATCCGTGTTTGTATTTACTGTCACACAAATGAGGCGTGCTCACTATCATGCTTCACTGTCGCAGACCAACCCACGGCGGATGAGGACTGATGGAGTAACCAGAGGAAAGCAGACACATTAGTGAATAAGTGAAAAACAGCCCGATCCTCACCTCCCTGAAGGCTGTGGAGCGCTGAGGAATCACACTGAATGACAGAGAGGCAGTGATAGAGACCTGATCGTAGAGGAGGAAGTCGTTAGGCACTGTGGAAGACGACGGTTAAAGAGGGAAAAAACTGAGTCAGGTGACAGGAGGAGGAGAAGTGGTTTGGGTTTTACAACAATTGTTGTCTGGAAAATCCAAACACACAAGTCTACCCCGCAGCACTTGAGCAAGGTCGAGCTGGATGGGTAATGAGTGACAAAGGCAGTCTACGGAAATGCTGTTTGTCACCTACATGTGTCAGTGCCTGTGTGTGTGTATGGGTGTGTGTGTGTGTGTGTGTGTGGTGGTGGTGGTGGTGGTAGTGGGGGGGGGGGTTCAGTGGAAATGACACATAAACCATATCAGCAAAGTGCTACTTCCCATTTTGCAACAACAGCGTCTAAAGGGACAGAGCTCAGCAAAAAAAGGACATGATGAGTTTGGGCGAGGAGGGGGATGGGGGTGCTTTACACAGAGACGCTTCTACTTTAACCACAAAGGAGATAACTTTCATCATGGCTGCCGATCCCTCATGGCAGGAAGGTAGCGGGTGCTGGTCGTGAGTCATTGATATACATCTGTTCGTCTCTGCTTTTGACATGAGTGACCTCAACGTGCTGCTGCTGTTGACGTTACATTTCTGTGCATTTTTCATTAGAATCACCTCATGACATGTACGAGACACACGTCTTACAGCATTTAGGGTGTGTTTTCTCACTTACTTGTGAATATTTATGCCAAAATATAGGGTAAAAATTACCCTAAACCTATCTGTACTTCTAACTTGAACCCTCAACCTATGTGACACACAGGAGAGATTTTTTTTTTTTTTTTTTTGTCAGAGTTCTTACAGAGATAAAAAACAAATATCCAACTTAATCTCCTGAGACCAAGGAGAACGTACAAATTTCTGCAATTTTTTTTTCTTTTTGCAAGAAATAATTTCAAAACTGAATGATGTAAAGTTTTTCTTGGATGCATAAGCTGTATGTTGTAGTCTTTAAAAAATGCTGTGAAACTGTTGTAGTCAAACGACACTCATGGACCAAAACAAAAACCACACACGATCATGTGACGTTAAATGAGGAAAAATGCCACACAGACTGTGTGGTCCTTAAAGATGGACAGAGTGCATTGGGTGTGTACTGACACAGAGGACGAATAGAGAGGGTGTATTATTAAACCACTATGAAAACAGGAGCAGTTAATCAAACACTGACACTGTCATGTACAAAACCAGACATTACAGGGCAGGGTTATAGATCAAACAATTGGAGCAGGTTTTGCTTTGAAAGGCACAAATCGAAAAATTAAGTTGAATTGCTTCCTGTTTGCTTCTTATACAATGTGAATGAGAATGTGAATGTGTATACAATTAAATGTGAATCATTTTCTCCAGTCACATGGGATACAGTTTTGGTAAAGACAGATATTTTATCAATTCAGATTCAGATTTTTTTTTTGCGTATAGGATATGTGTCAATCACATAGTATTACACATCAGTGTTTCCTGACTTCACAAAATATCATCTTGACTCTATTCATAATAGTTTTTTTCAGTAAATTTATTCATCAGTGCTGCTTTTCACATAAATGTGCAATGAAAATAATGTTTACTTTAACCCATGAAGACCCAGAAGTAGATTCTGTGGTGACTTTCAAAAAATTTTTTCTGTACTATTAACCATGACCTATTATAAAAGCAATATTGTAGTGTCAATCATTTCCTATATTTGACTTACTGACCATGTAAAGAAAACATGACATTTTCAGCTAAAAACTATAATTCTTTCTGTTCAAGAAGAAGTGCCTTTAACAAGTGTTACTTGTCAAATTATATGGGTTATATTGTTGAGTCAATGTTGCATAAGAGTGTATTTCCATGTTCAAAACAGACTTTGGATGTATCTGAAATAGTACTAAATGGGTCTGCTCCGATGTACTTAGGTGCGCTGATAACAGCATATGTTGCCCCACGACCACTCCACTCATGTACGTGTGCTGTCTGTCAGTCCCCAAACCCTGCACAAGACAATCCAGGCTGTTTTCACGGGTGGTTCTACATTGGTGGAACAGTCTGCCGAGCACTACAAGGACAGGAGCGTCCCTGCCGACTTTCAAGAAGCTCTTAAAGACCCATCTCTTCACAGAGCACCTCCTGTCCCAGCACTTTTAGGGATTCTATTTTTAATCGTTTGTACTTAGTAGACTACTCGTAGTTTACCGTTTTATTTGCACAACAGCTTTTAACATCTGTTTAATCTATTCTTCTATTTCATTTTAATCCTGGTGCTTTTCATTCTTTGCTTTTAATTGTACAGCTGTTTTTGTTTTAAACTATTGCTTGATTGTCGAATGTTGACTTTCTCGTGTAAGTTGCTTAGGACAAAAGCGTCTGCCAAATGCATAAATATATATATATATTGTTTTTTTAAATAGAAAAGTTAAGAATGTGCATTTCACCTGAATTGTTTCATTAAATTGACTGGATCAAAACATTTTAAACCAGCAGATGCTTTTGGGTCTTTGAGGGTTAAAAGTTTACGCTTTATGCTTGAAAAAAACAGGCACATTTAATGGTCTCTCTTCAGTGAGACATTAGTCTCGGTGCATGTTGTGTGTTGCAGCATGAATTTACACGTGCAAATGCCCATTAAAAGTGCTGTGGATTCTAACTAACTCAAACTGTTAAATTCTGTTGACAATTACTATTGATAGAAAATGGAAATTAGACCCCATCCAATTGGATGGAAATTAGACCCCATCCAATAAAGATGTGGTTGAAGAAGTCAACAGTTGTGTGAACCTGGAGAAAATAACCTACTGGATGAAAAAAAGACAAAGGATGTACTACAAGATATGGTAAGCTTTTACACATAAACTGCACGGAAAATTTACCAGTGCACCACACTGGTTCAGCCCTCTATACTCAGGCAGGGCTTGTAGGACTTAAGAGGTCACAGGTAAACATATGTCTTTCTGTGACTCGTGCAGTTCACTTATTTATGTCTTTTTTCCCTCTTTTTGTACCTGTGTTGTTTTTTGGGCTTTCTGTGTGTGGTTTTCTTTGTGTGTTTGCTCTGTTGTCTCTGACTGTACCGTGGTGGATTGGGACTGTAACTGTAATTGTGACTGTATTAATGCATAATGAAAAATCTAAATTTTTTTTTAAAGTGGTGTGTACATTAATACTAATTCATGACATCATAAGAACAATATGAGCATCGACCACGGTCACAAACATGCTGATGGTGGATTCTCTGAGACGCCCACCTCTCATCAGTCCTTATCGTGCCCTGTTTGAGCCATATGAGTCCCATATTAGTCTCTGGATAAAGAGACGCTCTGAAGTTTGTGTCCATATTAGTAGATCTTATCATATTTCCAACATTACTGTTGTTAAAGAATATCTCTGAAAACACAATTTCCTGCTGCCACAGGTTCATCTCCATAATCCTGCTGATTTGTTTTGTCATTTTAAATGTCACAAAGCTTTACGCTACAGTTCATATTTTCTGTCTAAGACGAGTCTCACAGATACAGTGGGGCAAAAGTATTTAGTCAGCCACCAATTGCGCAAAATTGTGCAAATTCTCCCACTTAAAAAGATGAGAGAGGCCTGTAATTTTCATCATAGGTATACCTCAGCTATGAAAGACAAAATGAGAAAAAAATATCCAGAAAATCACATTGTCTGATTTTTAAAGAATTTATTTGGAAATTATGGTGGAAAATAAGTATTTGGTCACCTA
>JAPTHA010000001.1:12234969-12249137 GCA_029814585.1 Gymnapogon annona
ATTTCGTTACCAGATTCATTGTGTGTGTCTGTGTAATGACAATAAAGGAAGTCTAAGTCTAAGTCTAAGTCTAACATTGTCAACAGTACTATAAACAGTGAAAATACTGCACATCAGTGTAAACCTCTACCAAAGGCATGAGTGAAATTATTGTAATGATCCAATGGAATCTAGAAAGCATAACCTCTCAGCTTTCAGAAACAGATGGAATTTTTCCAATTGAACAAGCAGTGCTAGATTTACAGCCATACAAACTGCATATGACCAGGGTGTGTCAGCGATGACACGTTATGTTTTAAAGAGTCAATCCACTCATGAAACAGACAGTGTTTTGCTGCAGCTGTAAATGCTTCAAGTTAAAGCTGGGACTAGTATGACATGCTGGTTTCAGCCATTGCATGTTTCTGTGTCTTTGTTTATAAGACATTTCATTTACTATAACGTGACCCAGGACTGTGCGCTCACTCACACACACACACACACACACACGGCGGAGTGTTTGAACATGGTGGTTTGGTTCAACATGGGAGGTCGTGCCTCTAAACTGTTCTTCATGAGCTGTGATCTGTTGAGAAGAACATAACATGTGGTAGATGCTCATGTGGTCGTTTAGAGAAGGAGGAAAACAAACTCTCCCCACATGACTTGTTAGTTCAGACGTCATGTGACCATAAACAGATTTACAACACGTGTTTGCTGTAAGCACTTCAGCATACACTTCACAAATCTGCTTGAAGCACCTTTCGTTTCCTTCCTTAAACTGCTGGTACCTCAAACTAAAAATTGGAAAAAGGAGCAGGAGTTTTGGGGTTTTTTTTTGTAAGTTGATGAAAGGGAATTTTTAAGTTTTTTTCTAATCAAACCATTTTTTAAAAAAAATAAAGATGTCAGTTTACTGTTTCCACTCACTTCTTTTATTCTGTTCAGTGGCTGAAGTTAATTTTGTTTTGTTTATCGTTCCATTCTTTTGTTTCCAATGTTCCTCTGGTTCTGTATGTGCTGTACATATGGCAAAATGGACAATAAGGATGAGTCTCCCTTGAAAATAATTACATCTGTCTTTTAAATAGGGTAAGTGGGACTCAGTTACTTCAGCAAAACTACACATGTATTTATTTCTGCAATAGTTACCTGATAACTTCGACTTAAAAGAATGTTTGAAAAATTATTTTAAGGTATTTTTAGAAAAAGAATCACTGATTGCAACCTCTTTAATGTGATTTTTTTTCTATTTTTATTTTTTTCTCGACTGTAAATGGAATATTTAGAGTTTTGAGCGAAACAGGACCTTTATGGACATGATCTTGGGCATTGGGAAACACCTTTTCTGTTTTCTGACCTTTTACATAGAAAAGAAGTTCAACTACTGGTTAGTTGCATTTCTTTGTACCTTTGCATATTGTCAGTATCTTTCAGTATATATTTTCAGTTTAATTGCATGTTTCCATATCGTTGCACTTCTCAACTGCTGTTACGCTGATTTTCATTGTTCCCGTAACTGGGGCAATAAAGATTTGCTCCATTTTAATTCTGCTCTCTATATGTGTTATCAACAAATGTCACTTTAACACAGTGTTACAATTATATATACCATTGTATAACTTTTTTTAAATCACTATTCAATACATAAAATAATTTTTCTGTTGCTGCTGGTCAATGTTGCGCTAGTTTTAGTCAAAATGTGCAAATTTCCTGATATGTAGCGTCAGGGAACTTAAATGAAAATCTAAAAAAATGTCTAAATCTCTCCAAAACTCACAACCACTTTTTAAATGACAAAGATCCATTACTTTGGAAATGAAAAATGTGAAAATAAAACCTCAGCGATTGGATGACAACGGTGTTAGTTGTCGGTATTTTCTCATCATCCGCGTAATAAAAGAGGTCTCAATCATTCAGGCTTCGAAAATCTTGGTGTTTTTATTGTAAGTATTGCATCTTCAACTTACACAGCTAGAATCATCATCAGAGTGCATGTTTTACAAAGGATGGCCACAGGTTTAGAACAACAGGAGGACTCCCTACACCACAGGACGGTGTGTTTGGTTGGTCTGACTTGACCTGTTTAGTTTGCTTGTGTCTGGTTCTCCAGAGACCGGTGTGGTTTACCAAACACACACTGGCTAGTTCACTCCCGGTGAATTAACCCGAAACTTTCACCTTCATCAATCACTGATGTCTAACCCTACCTTTAAACAGAGGTAAAAGTATGGCGCTGGTCTATGGAGATATGCCAATGTCTGTCAAACCTGCAGCAGAGCCATGGACCATTCATCATACCTATCGGCTGACCTGAGATCAGGCGGCACAGTTAACACACCAGATACTAAATATGCAAAAGGGAAAAAAAAATTACTGGTTGGATCTTTTATTCACAGCTGGATGCGCATGTGTTTCACCAACAAATTCTCCTCAGTAGTCCGATATTTGCAGAGTAAATGGGGGGTTAACAGGCCGCCTGGCATCAATGCAGGCTCTACAGCACAGCCTGAGTACCAACATGGAGTACACGCATACATGACAGATGTTGTATTAGTACAACCACTCATCATTTAGTTTGTCCTGCTGTGGAAAATTTAAACCAGTGCCATTTTCCACAGGTGACATTACAGCGGCAGACTCATTTTACAGAATCAAGTGGGTGGTTTTTGGACCAGCTGCTGGTTTGTACCCCAGTGCTGTAGAAGACATTAGTGCTGTGAGCAGGTGAACTGCACCACCAGGGTCTGACTCAGGTCTGGACATGGCTCCAAGTGGAATTCATTTGTTGTCATAGTGGGACCTTTATCCTGTCAGCAAAGTAACCCAGATAAAGAAAAATAAAAACAAGAAGATGAGAGTTAATAACTTAATAAAGGAAAGGGGGTGGGGGGTGAATGTAAACTGTCCCTCAGAGAGAGAGAGAGAGAGAGAGAGAGAAACAAAGACAATGAGAGGACACTGAGGTGTTCTGAGGTTGTTTTGGCATTTCAGGTTCAATAGTCAAGCACCACAGCGGTGACTTTGTGATTCACTGCCATGTCTTAGCTGCAACCTCAACAGAGCTCTGAGAAGAGCATTCATTTCTAACTCTACACCTAAAACATGTCCTTAAGAGAGAATTTGTTATGTTGTTGTTTCTTTAAATCCACAGCCAAAGGCCTTTACACAATGTAAGACACATTTGTCAACTGAAACGAGTCTAGCAGAGACTACGATCCTCATAATAGAGGAAAGAGGAGTTTTTAGACCCCCGTTATTGTGTAGTAGCTGGCTCAATATTTGCTAGTAAAGTCTTGGCTATTGTTTAGCCCCACGTGGAGGTAACCCCCCACTCCTGACCTCAGCTCAGGGTCTGAGGCAGAAATGTTTGACGTGACTGAGGATAGAGCACCTTGCCTTGTGTCGATTAGTATCTTCGTAGATTCACGCCTGTATCACCATCATTGTCGTGTGGGCATTGTGGGAGTGGGGGGTCAGCTCTGGACGAGGCAGGTGACTCTAAACAGGAGAGGCTCAGCACTAGGAGCAGCTTAGGGGCCAATTACATTTCAAGTGTCCATTGAATAAAACATCAGAAAAATGAAACAGAAATGGCTACATTTTCTTCTCCAACCCCACCCCCACCCCCCACACCAAAAAACCCCCAATAATAACCCATAAAATATACATTTCTTAAAATACGGAATGAGGAATACACATCAAAAAAAAAAAAAAAGAGTAAAATAAGACAGAACCAAAATAAGTTAACTCTTTTCCCCATTGCCTATGTCTTTTGAGGGATCAACAAATAAATATTTAAAAGGGTGGTGTTTGTTTTCCT
The DNA here is from genome assembly GCA_029814585.1 of Gymnapogon annona. Lineage (NCBI taxonomy): Eukaryota > Metazoa > Chordata > Actinopteri > Kurtiformes > Apogonidae > Gymnapogon > Gymnapogon annona. The sequence goes on from JAPTHA010000001.1 coordinate 12,238,772, forward strand.
TTCACACACAAAGGGATTCAGGAGAGCTGAAAATGACAGCGGGGGAAAAAAAAAAAAAGAACTGTGGTTGAAGTGCAATTCTTAATGCCAGTGGAAATGGGTCGGCAAGTATCGTCGGCACAGCCGTTCAACATTGTACAACCCTTTTCTTCTCCCCCACACTTCAAACGTTCCACCCACAGATCATGTGACCACCACTGGAATGCCATTATAGCTTTTCCTCCCTGTTCATCAAGAAAATAGAAACGTCTTATAAATAGGAGTGACACACAAACTCAGCGTTCTCCAACAGAAGTTGTACTGGGTTGCTTTCTTGGAACTGGATGGATAGTTATTGTTGGTGTTTCTTGTCTTTAAGTAACTTTTCATTCCTTTTTCAGGGTAGCAACACAATTCAAAACCTTGTTTCAATTAGGAAACGGAATAAAGTAAGTCCATGCCACTCTGAAGAAGATAAAATCTTTTCAAAAATGTAATTTAAAATTCACAATAAACACAGGTCAAACAGCAACAGAGGCAATAGATCTAGATCCATGAGCTCTACCTTTTTTTAAAACTCCTTTCCTCTTGAGTTCATTACGCTATTTTTATGTACAAAAACAAACAAACGTAAGTTTGCCTTTTTTTGGACGGTCACAAATGTGTCTTTAGGGAGAAAACAAAAAAAAAAGCATAGGAGAAGTTCCATCTGACATGACAAAAAAAGATGACATGAGTTATTGCTCGTTACTGCTGGAAAGAGGATGGACATCTATCCCAAAGTTTGTTTGGACGTTTTCATCATTGTTGCTGTTGTTGGGTTTATTTTTTTTTTTTTCTTAGTTTTTTTTTTTTTGTAATTTTTCAGTTTGTGCCGTTTCTATAGACAGCTCTAAAGTAGGCAAGTGCAGGATAGCTTTTTGTAGCTGCTTGTAGAGGGGAAAGAAACCAAAACAAAACACACACACACATTACTATTTCCACTCATTGAGAATTCACCAAGCACCCACATTCGACAGGAATGTTTCCTTTTTCCTCTGTTTTTGTGGTCGTTTTCCTCCGTACCAGGTTGGAAACAATCACAGCAGACAGGTTTTGTTTGCTCTGAAAGCTTGGTGGTGGATTAGATCTGCTTCCCCATTGGTTTGTTTCACAATAGCACCAATTTGAGTGTCCAAGCTTCTGCGGTGTCAAGCACAGGTAACGAAAAAAAACCCAAAACAACGAAAAACAATTAGATAAAGACTTCATTGAGGGGACAGGGGGTGTTTATCTGGGCCACGCTGTGTTGATATGGTAAATTCAACCAGTGTTCTTTCTAGTCCAGACTAGATGTGCTCCTGTCTACCCAGACCCAAAACCAGCACTGGAAGAGGGAATACACAGTACTTACCTCCACACTCACACACAGACAGAAGAACAACTCCAGATTAGTTTACAAATATATGAATTTAAGTGCATTTTTGGACCAAATCAAATTTTCAAGGAAATAAAAGTAAAATAATTCATTTCAATAGCGTGGGTTTAAAAATCAACACTTGTCACATCTCCCTTTGAAAGAAGATGAAGCGGCAGTCAGGTCGACATCATCAGAGCTGGCTCTGTGTTTGGTCACTGGTTTGGTCAGGGCAGCTCCAACTTCTATCAAGAGCTGAGTGGGAGCTTCTACAAAGGTCGGGTAACTAAAAGCTAGGAGCAAGAGGAGGAGGAGCTGCTGAGAGGCAGGAGTGACCAGTGCACTGTTAGCTGGAGGCATGGCCGTCCCCTGAGGCGAATGAGTGTATGGATGCAGGCGAGGCTGGATGGAGAAACAGATGGAAGGGCAGGTGGGTTTGGCAGGGAGGTGGTGCAGGGCTCTAGGAGGAGAAGGCAAGTTTGACACTGCAGGAAGAGTAGCCCTCGTCGCTGGCCATGCTTTGCAGGCTGCTGTGGTCATCCAGGTCGCTGGTGCTGGCCGTACTCACACTGTCCAGCTCTCCATGGGAGAACTCCGTGCTTTCCACATCCACCTCGATCTCTTCTGCAGCCGAGGGTGGAGACACCGCAGAGAAGGGAGAAAAGAGACACAAGCAAATTAATCCAATACAAAGTCTCGCGGGTAAAAAGGTATTCAGATCAGCAACAAAGACTGCCCAAAGATACTCGGCCTTAGATTGATATATCTGTAGCCAAACAAAGTGGTTTACTGTTGGAATGGAATCATAGAGATTGACCACGGGAGCTGCTGATTAGTGACTCCCTGGTATATGACAAGAACATAACCCACATAATACGCCACTGCTGATGAAGGACCAATACACAATGCTGGAACTTTTTCCCTGCACGGTCTTACAATGGTTTCACGTTTTTAATCTTTACTGATTGTAGATACAATCAGGAAGAACTTGTGTTTATACACTGTCATTTGTGAGCTCATTGCGTTGAGGAATGCTTCACTTTACATTTCAGCCTCAATGGGGACATGATCCCCAAGGGCCAAGTCGACTACTAGGGCAGAGAACTGTTGGGAGGATTGGACGTGACTCCAAGACCTTAAATGAAAGACCGTGGCCTTGCTCACCTTGGTCAGAATCGGAGCGGTCAGAGCAGAGGGTAGAGCCCACACTGTCCATGCGTATCCTCTCACCCTCACCGGGGCTGCCTTGGGCTCCAGTAGCACTGCCTCCTCTCAGTAGCTCCAGTTGGCGCTGGAGGTGCCTCTGCTCACGCTCCAAAGACTCCAGCTGGTACTGGCTCTTCCTGTCCGCCTCTTCAAGTTTCTGTTTGGTAGAAAATATTAGAATTATACTTCAATTGGTAGATCTTCGCAGAGTAGAATGGAGAAGGAAGAAAGACTGAAGAATAGTAAGTGGTAAATGCATTGATGGTAAGACATTGATGGTAAGACATTGACAAAACAACTGTGGGAATTTCACCCTGAAACACAACCTCGCCTGGCCCTGTTCACACCCTGCCAACTGCTTTACTCAGTACATCTGCTTGCTCGTGCTGTGCAGTGTTAGGATTTAAATGATGGCAATGGCAGGGATTGACACCGCCGTGTTGAGCACTAGCCTTACGTCATGATGGCTGACAGTGACAAGCGTGACTCCCAGTGACACACCAAGACAATAGCCATCAATAGGCAATAGAGAAACTCAAGTTGACAGCAGACTAGAATAGTGGTGGCTAGAGTAGTGTGTGAGAGTGAGTGTGTGTGTGTGTGTGTTGAGGGGGGCGGGGGGTTAATGACAACAATATCTGCTTTGTGGTCCTCCTCTTGGTTGGGTGAATGTGCGCTACGCCAGGCTTGGGCAGTCATATGCCTGCTTTTAATGTGGGTGGAAGAGGTGGATGCGAGGTATCCAATCAAGTTAAGATGGGAGAAATCAGGGAGAAAAATGTACACCATGATATGCTCTGCGTGACACAGACACATGTGCATATATATAATTAACGTGTTGAATCGTTAGATCTTCAAGTCAAAATTAGTGCTTCACACAGAAACATCTCTTGCACAAGGAGTGTTTTTGTGTATCGGTGATGCTTTATGTTATTTTGAATTATTCCTATTTTTATTTTTTGCAAATAACACACACTAGCACCTTTGCTGGGCTATTTCTTTGTCATTATTTTTGCTGAGTTCATGCAGACAGGAGAAAAGAGGAACTGAGAATCAGTTTTCAGTCATACACACCATCAATGATTGGATGGCATTTCTTTTTTATTTCTTTGAGCTGCAGTGGATTTCAGATGGCCTTCATCTAATTCTTCTCTACTTTCATTGTTAACTTGGTGAGGTTGACATTTCCATTAAACGACCTGTAAGTGGCAGCTTAGCTTGTACAATGCATACAATGTACAAATCAGGCCCTCCCTGCTTCGTCTTTCTCTGTAATCACTATAAAATAATAAAGCAGGGATGGTGAAGACACGTGTAAGACCGGGATGAGCTTGAGCTGTGGGTTGAGAGGCTGCAGTGTTACCTTTATGTGTGCTTTGGCTTTATTGAGCAGGCCCAGTGTGGTGTGGCGGTTGCAGTCGGGTCCCAGAGGTATGAGGGCCTTCAAACGCTCTAGACACAGCCGCAGGTGAGCTCGTCTGCAAAGGAAGGTGAAAGACATTTATTAGACAACAGGGTTGGGCTACAGTAAAATGTGAATAGACACTGGACATTTGTTTGGCAAATTTTCCACCGTTTTGCAGGCAGGTGTGGCACTACATTAACGTAAATGCACAACATGGATTTCAGTTGAAGTCAAAACAACTCATCTGTGATTGTTTATCTTCTGATCTGATGGATTGTTAGCAGTCTAGCACAGTGGGGATTTCTCTAATGGGAACAGTGGGAACAAATGCTCATTAAACCCCTGTATATTTGTTTTAAACGTGATGGTACAGTTCCAAGTACCATACCATGTCACAAACTGCATGTATTGAGTCTTATCTTCTCCATTCTCTCCTGGTATTTTCCTGACCCTGTCCAGCTTTGGTTACCCTTTTGCATACAAATGTTACAAACAACAGGTTTCAGCTAAGTTAGGGTGTTGGTGGTTATGGTGGGGTGCAGGGAAAGAAGGTGTAATGGCATTTCCTGGATCCCGCTCAGCTGGTACGCTCCATCATCCTGACAATCCCTTATTCTGTGACTGCAGACAGACCCCCGGTACTATCTATCCTGCTAATGGTCCAGAGTTGAGAGGTAAAGAGAGATAATTGAGGCTCTAACACAATCAGCGCTCCATTAGCAGGAGCTGCCCTTTCAGCTCGCCTGAAGGGAACGGTAGAGAGGCATTAAAAGTCAGCGGACTCGGTGGAGCGACCCAAGACTCCAGAACTATCTCTAGGGGAGGCCAAAGGGGGAACCCTGGGGAGCTGAGCAGGAATACACTCCAATGACTTCCCCAGGCTAGACTGCTGTCTGCTATGCTCTGCTGCTCTAGGACTGGTGGAGACGTGAGTGCTGGCTGAGGTGGATCTGTCTGTGTTCATGTCTGTGTGGAGGGGAGGTGAAGCTATGCATGGATGGTGCTGATAAGAACACGAGAGCAAGCAATTACACCAGTCCAGACTGTAAGAGCATGGGCCAAAACTACAGATATGAGAGGCAGCAAAATACCTCATTACTATCCTCAAATAGTTTCCACGTAGTGAAACTTTCACAGAGTAGTTTTATTACTTCTTACCTCTACTCCACACATTTAAAACACAAATATCTGCACTTTCTACTCATCATTACTTAGGTTTTGCTGCTTTGAAATGTTTGCAATTTTTGCATCACTGAACATCTTCTGAATAAGAGTGGCTTCAGCCTAAACAGATGGAGAGGAAATCCAAGAAAAGACCAAACTGTTGGTGCATAACACACATGACAAAAAGTAGTAATACGATGTAGAAGATGCATCAAAATGGAAGTGAAAAGAAAAGAAAAAACACTAAGGCAGAGTTGACTAAAATAAATTGAAAGAGGTGGACTGATCATTTAATGCTTATGCTGAGTATGTTGAGTTTACAAGAATAAACCAAAGTAAACAAAGAAAATATGTACATTGCACAGCTATAATTTCTTTTTTCTAGCAATTAGGTAAGTAAAATTGCAGCAGTACTTCTATTTCTTCCAGAGACTTACATCTGTACTACGTAGGCAGAAATGGCATAAGAAAAGTACCTTTGCCATCTCTGCCTAGGAGCAGTTGTACATGGCTAATGACTCAAGAGCTCAGGAGGAGGTGCCCTCATTCAGTCTCTACTTTCTGAAGTCAAAACACACACATGCATTAACAGTCTGGGAGTTTGTGTGATGACTATCAGTCTGGCTCTGGCCATCAGTCTGTGTAATCACTTCTATTCACAGGGGCCAAACACCGTCTACTTCTGCCTTTTATCTCTTTGTATGTCTGTCTAATGTGACCCTCAACATCACTATCTTCCTCTGGCACATGCACACACACATAGATATCAGCTCATGATTAATCACATTCTACTGTTTCACAGCAGCCTGCGGGGATACACACAGCTCCTCTTGGGAGATGTCTGGGACACACACTAAAGAGAGGACAGCACAGCTGATTCTACTTCTGGGGCTGTTGCTTCAAACTGCATTTTTTCAAAGTGTTTTTACTTAATTACTAGAAAAAAAGAAAAATACACCTATCCGACTATAAATAGCGACATTTGATTTAGAGCCATTACATTTTGAGTTTAAGTGGTCCATGTCCTATAAACAGAACATAACACTGCTGATAAGACAGTAAATTATTTATTGTGCTGCTGTAAAACTGCTAAAGGGCTGACACATTAAATGCAGGACATTATACACATCTCCTCATGCACATTTGATTTTCTCTCCACTATCTTGTTCGGCACTCACATAAGTACATTCTTTGGACATTTTGCTCTTCTGCAAGCATACACAATCAGTTCCTTCTGAGTCACAAGGATAAAATGTGTCTAGGAGGACCGAGCAGAACACACTAGTCACGTATGAGTCTGTCAGGCACCGATGTAACAAACTCCAGACACTGGAGCCCCAAATCTTCTCCTTCACCGTCACCTCTCCCTCCTCTTCCTTCAATGAGATTAAAATTACCATCTGAGCAGACAATCTCAGATAACCCTCCACTTACACTCAGTCCTGTCCTCCTCCTACCCTCCCTTCTCCCTGGCGCTGACATGACAAATGTGAGGAGAAAGCAGGGCTACGCTGACCGTTCAGGCACCGCACTTTATCCCTACATTTCTAGCAGTGGCTGTGACCAAAATATCTCGTTATGATTTTAGCGCTAACACTTCTATAGTGAAGGTGGTGTGAGGAGTTACTTGTTGGGCTGCTGATTCACTACTCTCAGCCGAGCCAATAGGAAAACTAGAAGCAGTCCTCCACACCCTTGGGATGACTAACACAAAGAGGAGACTGATAGAGCTGTGCTGTCAGTGAAGACCCCGATTATGTATTTTTCACTGGTACATTATGTATTCTGATCTCTTTGTAAAAGTGACACAAGCTATAGGTTGGCAATGTTCAATCTCCCTCACTGTGCCTCTGATCGCCAGACTTGCTGTGAGACGTCTGCCTGCCATTTGCTCTAATCTCAAGTTGCATGAGGCACTCTTCTATGGAACACTGATAACTACAGATGGCAATTAAGCCCCAAAAAGCTGAACAAGAAAGGGAGGAACAGTGTGTAAATGTCTGACACGAACAGGGAGAGATTGTGTGCTATGGTTTAATTATTTGTCATTAGACAGAAATTCTAGTAAATGGAAAAAGAAACTCTTCAACAGGCTTTCTGACTATTCTGCAGGTCATCTTATGTCTCTAAATCAACAAAAAACTAAAGACAGAGGAAGTGTCAGGATTATAATGTTACTATTTTTGAGAGGTTAAAGGTTGTACACTCCTGGTTCTAGGTAATGGCCTAAAGACAGATCCTAATCCCTGCAAAAGGCCCGTTTGTCATGTAGACCCATGGTCAAAGATCTTAAGCTATTTGCAGCTTACAATATGAGTGGTGGCCTGTGATCTAATACCATGCATGCTGCGCCCAGAAGTTGCTGTGGCTCCGCCCCTTTGTAACCATGTAACAGGGCCAGTGGTAACTAAGCTTACCGTTTCAGAACTTCTTAGAAAAGAGTGCGGCTGGTTACATACACAGATGTGGAATTACTGTGCATACTTTCATGCCTTCAGTTACTAGACTATGGAGTGGTTAAATTAATTTTGTTGAGGCATGTGATGTCACAGGCTGATGGGTAATGTCAGTTAGTTAACTGGGTGTTTTCCTTAAGGGTAAAGGAACAACATAGCTGTATGACATCAATTCAGTCTGTCAACATAATAATAAATATGGAGATCCACATGACTTGTTGCAAACTGGTCAAAAGACCTATGACATAACAAAGAGACAGGATGGCTACTATGAGAAAAATCTATCATGTGTTAAACTGCCATTAATCATAAAGATTAATGGTGCCAAAGGTTACTGCGATCGCTTTGTATTTCCAGTGTCTAATGAATAGTATGGCAAGTTGAATGGGTATCTCTCCATCTGTGAGTGATAACATAACATGTTGCCAGTTGCTACAAGGACCTGTGCTACAAACTGTCACGCACAGCAGGGACATCCCATCCCTTAGCTGACAATATGATAACACACAGAGACTAGTCTTGTTTCCCTTTGTGTTCCATGCATGTTTTTTTTGCCATCTTGCAGGTATAGTACCTGTGCAAACAGCTGTTTTGAAAATCCTACACTCTCTACTACTACTATACTGAGTTTGGGTTTCTCTAGACTATTTTTTAAATTGTTTTTCAGAAGCAACAACATTAAAAAGGATCTACTGTAGGTTATGAAAGACGGCAGCACGGCTTGGATCTGTCAGATATTATAGGTGATGATCAACCAAAAACCTACAGCTAAATGTTGGTCTTAGTGTATTTGAATCTTAAAACTACCATTATATGGTGAAAAAAATCCAAGTGGACTAACGGCAGCTTTTAAAGATCAATATTGAAAAATTATGAAGCAACGGGGAATACTGATAGAGCCCAGAGGGGGAAGGTTCTGTTTTTAACTGTTAAGATTCCTTAAAAGTATGTCAATCATGTGGAGGAGTTTAACAGTGGAAAACTAGTCATTTGTAAAGTCAAATCAAATTTATTTATGTAGTGACAAATTATACTCATAATAGACGTAACCTCAAGGTACTTTACATATAGAGCTGGTCTAAACCAGACCTTCAAGGTAATTTACAGAAACCTGACAGAATCCTCCAGGTGCAAACACATGGTGACAGTGGGGAGGGAAAAACTTCATATCTTGTTTGTCTATTTCCAGAAAAAAAGACCAAAGCAAATAAGTTCTCACCATGACACATATATTGAAGAAAACATTCATATATTTGACAGCTGCCTACCAAAAGCACATCATACAGCCCCATTTTCCTTTCCTCTTGAGACATTAGCTGCTTCCACTTGACCAGTATGTGTGTCTTCATGCTTGTGTGTGTGTGCTCCTGTAGCTTGTGTTTCTGATGAGCCCCAGATGGGTTCCCAGGCAGGCAGTTCTGCCTTTTGGCTTTGACATGTGAGTGAGCAGCCAGCCAGCCCTGGGTCACCGCACCACACCTTCGCTCCCCGTCCAACGTTCTCCCTCTCAATCCTTGAGGATCATGTGCCAAACCTGTTGTTTTTTCTTATCTCAAATTCCACAAAATTCCAGGCTTATACCAGTATATGCAAGGAAAACTAATGAACCAACTAAAATTCACTATAGCTACTGTATACGTTAACATAATATGGTACATCTGGTGTTATATCAGCAGTGCGTTTCCACTTCCTGTAAGTCTGTCTTCTCTTGTATGATAAAATGCATCAAACTGTTCCAACGTGATTCGAGTGGAGTCTTTTTTAAGAAGCACTTTGAAGCTTTCCCTGTTGGTTTGGGAGAGCTGCCCACCACAGCTGTTACAGAACCTACGCACATCATATGTACATCTCTTGTCAGTGGAGCTACTCATAGCGTTGCACTAGCCTCCCTCCTCCGCACACTTTTCACGCACACACTCAAAGACAAATATCTCTTCACATTTTTGTCACTATGACATAAATCAGATGTAATGACAGCCGCAAGCAGTGACTGCCATCTGTTAATTCATTGTCACTAATACGGAAAAAAACACACATCTTCAGTTACATGAAAAACATGTACACAGGTGTGTCATTTTTACAGGGAGTTATGACTAAGTGCTTCCTTGGAAAACCATTCCCTCCCGAGTCTGTCACTTTAACACAAAGCTTCATTCGTTTTATGGGAGACAAATTTGTTGCCATCTTGTAAATGTGTGCGACTGCTGAGGCCTAAATTTGCTTTTGAACAGTTCGCACTTAGAGAAGCGCATTAACAGAAGGACAAGAAATGCATATTCATCTCGCCATTCTTTGTCTAAAATGAAGCAGATGGAAATAAAAGAACACCTGGGCACGACAAGTGAACAAGGCTGACATAGACAGAATAGTATTTTTAATTCTTTTCAGAAAACAAGAGCAGCTGAAAGCAGCAGTGACAAAGCAAACCGAGCTTTGCCTTATTCTTCATTCAAAGTCGCCTGGAACCAATGCTGTTACTCAAAGCATGGGTAACAGAGGGAGAAAAAAATGGCTGCCCTAGATTCCAAACTTGTGAATACGTTAAATAATAGATAACTTCTCAAGCCATCCAAGATGTCTGACATAATTACTGGACGTGCTTTTAAAGGGAAGGGTTAGATTTCCAGGCCAGATACCAGTCAATACGCCTCTCTTTGGCAAATCCCCCACTCTCTCAAACTCATATAACACACACACACACACACACACACACACACACACACACACACACACACACACACACACACACACACACACACA
>JAPTHA010000001.1:12249237-12270883 GCA_029814585.1 Gymnapogon annona
CACACACACACACACACACACACACACACACACACACACACACACACACACACACACACACACACACACACTATATGACCTACTTCTAACACATGCAAGTAGGAGAGGAAAGCTGACCCTTCACCCAGTTATTACACTAATTACACTTCACAAATGAATGTCTCAGTGGTAAATCTAATAAACTGACATGCAAATGCTAAATTAAGATGTCATTACACACAAGCCCTCTTAGGAAAAAAAAGGACTTTAAAAGGAATATGATTGTTCCTTTTCTCTTCTTTAGTCAATTTCCAGTGTTAAGGGTCTTTTAAGATACCCGCATATCATGATTCACATTGATCTTAAAGATTACTGGAGAGATTAGTCAAGTGTTTGGTGATTCAAAGCCTCATTTAAAACAGACTGAAGTCATGACCATTAAACTCTACATCTAATTATTTCTACAACAAATTCTTTCCCAGTGCGGAGGGTAGTAGTCAAATAAAAAAAAAAACTGAAAATCTGGCTGCTTTAAGCATTACTTTCTCAAATATTCCATATCCATTACTTCAAGGATAAAAATAGAACATGTGAGATGCTGGTTGCTTTAATGGTCCATCGGTCGTGTAGAAAATCCTACAGAAAGATGCTGCTCCAAGCACCCAGATCACACATCCTACTGAGTGTACATGTGGCACACTGAGCCATACTCTGCAGATGGTGACATACAATATAAATGGAGAGGGGCGAAGTTTAACCCACATGGCAGCTCGTACATTTGTCCCCTGCAATGCTTTCTTACTACCACTTCTGATGTCACAAGGCCAAATAATTAGAGCACAAAATACACAACTGTTTAGGCAGTAGGTAAAAAAACTTGATTCATTTAACTGTTCATGTGATATCTTTGGTCTGAGCAACTCACACACATTTAAGCATTTACGGCTGGAGCCCATAGAGCTTTCATGTTTAGAACCTACGGGAAACAAAGTTTAACTGCCTACCTTTGCTTACAGCCGCACCAGTTTAACACCAAGAGCAGGGGTTTTGTGATGCCTCTTCTAGACTTCTCTGCCTTTTACTTGCACCCTTTCTTTCACTCATTCTCTGTATCGTATGGAGAGGAGCAGCCATCGCACATGACTGCCGACTTGCAGCCAAAGTCACATGCTTACCCATGCAGACAGTGGCACCTGACCACATGGGTTTTTAACAGAGGAAACTGCCACAGTCATCAAAAAAACAAAACCTAACTGCAGAACTGGATCTCAGCCGTATGGGCACAAGACAACTAATGCTTCGTTTGTTTTAACTATAAATGGCAAGTACAGGAAATTGACAAACGCAGATGGAAACAAGCTCTGGATACCAGTGTTAAAATCATTATTCTGAATTTATCTTTCATTACAAAGTTTGCTTTTAGGATTCTGGTCCTCATACACGTCCACAAACCCAGTTAGTGCAATCTTTACCCTCCAGCATCTGTAGTCACTCTTTTTCTGACAGACCGAGGCTTTCCTCGTCTCTTTTATGAAATATGGACAGATGGGATAGATGCAGAGTCAAAGCAAGATAGAGAGGGTGAAAGATATGGTGAGTGGAGGGGTGGGGGGCCTGGGGGTGGGTGTTCTCTCTGTGTAATCTGCCCAGAAAAGAGCCATGGGCACAGATGAAAGCCAGGACTTCCATTGTGCACAGTGATGTCAATGCCTAACTTCTATTATGTTTGTGTCATGAACGTCATGGAAGCTGTGAGTTGAGCACATTCATCTGAAGTATATGACCGTATATAGAATGTGCATCCATAGAAACTTGACCTGTAGCCCTGAATGGTTATGGTCTGATGCTTCCGGTAGCATAAACTAGTTGGCTGCTAAAACATAATGAGCTGAATAAGATTTAAATCATGTTGAAATACATGTTTACATTTATATATTGAAAACCTGAGCCAATAAAAGTCAGAGAAGATGAAAAATAGACCTCAACATGTAAACATCAAAGTGCAAAGTTAATTTGTATTAAATGGGATACTGATATAGGGAAAACAACATTTGAGAAAATATGTCACAGGCAAGTAACTGATATATGTACATAAGTAGTAACAACAAAAATATTCTTAAAGACATCTCACCTTCTGTGGTAACTTTCCTCACATTTTAACAGTTAGTGTACGGAGGGTACACTATACTGCCAAACTGACAGCCAATTGTTAAATTTGCCAAAATTGAGCTAAACAACTACAAGGATCATCTCTCCCACATGGAGCAAACCCTTACTTGTCTGAGGAGCTACATAATAATTAACTTGGTGTAAGGAGTCCATGAGAACTCTGCTGAATGATGACCCATATTCCAGCTAGATGACAGAACAAAATTAAGTGCAGGGGGTTGATAGCTGGATGTGGATGTGAGGGAAGAGGACTTTGATATTTCTGATCATTCAGGCAGTTGTGACCTCAATCTAAACCAAAACAGACATTTGGTGCAGAAGAAAGAAGGACATTCCTTCCTGGAAAAAATGCATATAGATCCAGAGCTGAAACTAGACTGGAAACTGGCTACAATAAAATGCAAATAGCGGTTAAAGAAAAAATGTGTGTGGATTTGCAAGGATCAACCCCATTACAGCTTAACCAATCCCATGGCCACAAGTAGTAAATAAAAGGAAACGTAACTGATTACTGGGCAGACAAATGTTGTCACGCTACACTGCTGAAGCTATTCCAAGACAGAAACAACATCATAAGGCATAGCAACAGTAAACAAGAGGGGCTCGGTACAGATTGGCTGCTAGTAACAGGGGCATCAATACATTAAGTAAAAAAAACACAAGTGGATTAAAAAAAAAAAGATCTTGGATGATAGTGGCTAGTGTAAAAGTGAGCACTTAACATGAGCACGTGCTTACAGAAAAATACACGCATAAACGTGCAGAGATCAGTGGAGTGGAGAGAGCGGGGGGGGATGCAGTAGTTATGCAGCAGGGTCAGGAGACTGTAGGGCTGAAACCCATCACTAACGGGCGGATTAGTTCACACGTGCACATTGCCTTTTAATATGCTCCAATGACAGAGGTTGGAATGGCGAGAAATAAAGGCAAAAGACAAGGAGGCGGAGTTAAACCATGATGACCATTAATACTGAACCCAGATGTGGAAGGAGAGTGGCACAGATTTAGTAGGAGCTATATATGGATAAGCAGGAGATGCCTTTACACAGTGTGTATTCACCTAAAACTAAAGCATCCTTATAGATATGTGGAGATATGTGTATGGGTCATGTGGAAAGACAAAATACACACATCAACGTCCTTCTGACCACATCTTTACTTGGCTTTTTTTCTTCCAGGATCACAATTAATAAAGATTCCTTGGAAATAATGTGCCCCCTTATTGACATCTTCTAGTTGAGCAGGCATCACCATCTTTGCAACTTTCTGTCCATGCTACTTCATTTTACCTTGAACAAACTGTAAACATAAGCTGACCTCTCAGTCCTGACCAAAACTCGATGCTTCCCCTTCAGCCTTGGTTAATTCACAGGGCAATAGATGAAACCTGGGATTAAAACTCCAATATAGCCCGGCTTCCAAAATGCGCCTGCTCGAACCAGATGTTGGCTTTGGCGGCAGATGTATCAAGGAGGGGGTTGTATTGTCAAGACATATTGCTTTTACAATTGTGGATGTAGTTTAATACATTCAAGAGAAGGGGGGGGTGACACTGACACATGCTAAATGCTAAATACTAGAGCTTAAATACACGTTAGTTTCAACTACATTAAATTCACTCCTTATGTGGCTCAGTAATTTGCACAGAGTTGCACAAATAATATTAAGTCGAGGTTGATTAAGAAAAAAGCAGATTCGTGGGCTGTGGGAGGAGTAGGGGGTGGGAATGCTTACTGCTTCTTTATCTAACTCCACTCATTGGTGAAAATCTAACCTCGATGATTGGTCAGAAGGCTGTGGTGTTTCCCCCTTTTACCCAGATGTACGCTAAAAATAGGAACTGTAGTCTGATTTAGCCTAATTGAATTTGTCTTTTATCTTCAACAAACATCCTATTTTCTCTGCCGTGTCTGTCTCAGCTTCTCTTTGCTGGGTCTCTCCCGGTCTCTCTCTCCATAACAGAAGAAGTTAGAATGGCTGTTATCGTGACAAGTTGCACCAGGAAAGAGGAAAGAAAACATATGCATTTCTTTCTGGAACACGTTGTAAAAGATGCTTCATCCATTTGGTCCAAACTAATGGTCGTGCTTAATCGTCTTGCCACAGTGCAGTTATAATGACACAGGTTGAACAGGACATTGCGTGGGAGGAACTGAACACAGAATACTGGTCAAGAGCCGGAACAGACAGTAACAATACTGATAACATTCTTATTGCATTCCCTACAACAGGATGCGCACCAAAATGTGAAAAAGCAAGATCAGAGTCAGAGAGGTTTTGCTAAAAATATATACAGTATTATAGAAATAAACCCATGAATCCCCCCCCCCCCCCCCTCCAAAACCCCACAAAAAAAGAAAAAAAAACAAGCAATTGAGACAGTGCATAGGTAGAACTCTATTTTAACAAGAAGAAACCTTAGACAGAACCAGTATCAGGGCAGACAGCCATCTACCTCAACCGGTTGGAGTACATTTTCTGACTAAGCCCATATACCTGTCTGGCCTTGTTCCGTTTGGTGACATTGTCCTTCCACAGAGCACTGTGGGGATGCACTGTTGCAGCGTGAGGGCACAACAAGAAGGTGCCAGCATAAGGTAACTCAAGGGTCAGAGGAAACAGCAAGATTTGAGTGATTGGTGACCCTTCAAGTGCCAAAACCCAATTCCCTAGGTAGGTCTGTTTTTATGCCCATCTACAGATCATTAGTAGGAGGACAGACTCTGGCGCATTACAATGGCAACCACTGATTTTTAACAATATGACAGTGACATACATTGAGATTTGAGTTAACATACATGTAACTGGGAGCTGATGGAGAGGCCTCAGTTGGAGCAGTTCCAAGTTTTGTTAAGTGTCTGGTTCCAACCATTGACAGAATTCGGTAAGTCTTGCAAAGCTTAAATATAAATTGTCCGGAAATGTCATTTGCAAATGACAAATCAGCCGTACCATAATTAATGCTGGTATTGACCCACTAGCGCTGTACCGATTGGTCTGATGTCTACTGTTACACCCTTAGTAGGTGAGTATGACTGAAGAGTTATTCACTACTCCTCAGCATTCATTCAGACATACACACCCACATGACACATGAGAAAATGCAAGGACCATATTTAGTTTTCTTGGTCATAATAAACAAACATATTTCCAGTGTAAAGCGGCACTTGAGCACTGCCAAATACCTCAATAATAAGGGTATGTTCATAGTTTAATTTCCTCCACATGGGTCAGAGGAGGAGGCCGACTAGTTACAGCCAGACTTTGTTACTATTGCTCTAAGTGACTGGTGAAAATGTCCCACCTGATACAAACTGTGGCAATTACAGGGCACAAGCTCAAACGGCACACACACTGACAAACAAAGGCAGTAGATCAGACCTGCGTGCTGCTCAAACGCTTCCCTAAATCAAGTCTGAATCCTGTTCCTCATCGCATCAGCCTGTCAATTACTTCCTTGTGCTCTCATACAATCGTTAGCTAAGCTAAAGCCAAGCTAGGCTATTCAGAACTAGCACCGGGTGGCCTGCGAGATGGGCCTCAGCACGTGTGCGTGCTCTAGCTGGGCTCACCAGAACAAAGATCAAGTTCCATAAGCTGCTTTTCTGAGCCAAGAAAAGCTTACAAGTTGTCACGTTGGTCAGAACAAGTGGTCCCCGTTTGCTGTTTGCAACCCTGCAGCAAACTCTGAGAATAGCCTGCACTCACTGGGATCACAACAGAAAGAGCAGCACAGCAGTTTGGCTTTCTTTAGGGAGCATCAACGGAGGAAGAGAAAAATGTAATCCAGGTTTATTCATGTCTGACTGCTCATTCAAGCCAAAGGCTCAAAGTACAGTTATGTGTATGAACCTGATTGTTTGGAAAGAAAGGAAAGACGTAAAGGTCTTCAATCCTGAAGTATGTATGTACCATATGACACCTTGTCTAGTTGTATTCAATAGAAGGAGTGCTAACTGCTTAGTTTATAGAGCTTTGAGTATTGAATAAAATCACCGCAACGCCAAGCCTATCCCAAGTTGATCATAAAAGGAGTCTATGGTAACCATCTTGACATTCCATTTTGTTACTATTCCAACCCAACATGCCACCCAAGGACAACAAACTACCAAACTCTAATGGGCTTGCGGAAGTTTTTTTAATATGCCACAGGCATAGAGTAAAAGGTGTTAGACACAAGTGTTTTCCCAAATCCCACAGAATCACACAGAAAAGCTAATATTGCCTCCTCTGGGGACTTTAATTAGCTGTATTTTTTTATAACCATGGCCCAGATAAACACTGAAAACTATAGAGAGGTTGTAATGGATAAATAATCAAACTAAATGATGAATCACTGTAGCTCTGGGTTTACTTTAGTAGGAGCATTCAGTATTGATTAACCATAACACATTTAAAATGAGACAATAAAAGGTTAAACTTGGTGTGATGGAATACTTTACACTTTAATCATTTACAAAGAGTCCTCTTTAAAGCACGTCATATATACCAGTATAGTTTCTTATGTTACCCTACTATTTCAGCTATTTATTCATGCTACACCAACTATTTCTTATATGCAATTCTTATACAATTTGTTTATTTAACCAACATTAGCCACTATGTTCTAAGCTATAAGACAGACTTTAGCTCTTGTGTATTAGTTTTTTTCCCATATTCCTCGATAAAACATTATTACTTTCTTGACACTCCACTAAAAATGAGCAAATCATTCATTTATATTATAACCTACAACACATCCTTTGAAAACAGATTAAATTTACTAGATTTTATCATTATTACACAATCAGGTGCGATGCAATTTGGGATACAAATGTAAGAAATTTGGGATACACAATGTAATGTGAATTAGTATGATTAATTAGTTACATTTTCATCAAAATAGCCCCAAGCAACTGCAAAATACACTTTGGGAAGCATGTATCCCTGATTGGGAGTCAGCACTCTATATTAACACAGGGTTGTCCCTGTGTTAATATAGAGTGCTGAAACAGTTACCCTGATCTAAGCAGGGGAATTTGTTATTAATATGTATTTAAAAAACTAGTATGTGCACGGTTGTGACATCAAAGCTGTGAGACTGCCATGTTCGGGCGTACAAGCTTTTAAATGTTAAAGCCCACTAAGTCAGTGTAATTTCGTAGTGACGCGTGGATGTGAAACAGGGCTGTTATAAGGTACGTGATCAAAGCAGCAGGGCCAGCACATTATCTGGTCCTGCCTGCCTCACTGTGTGTGCTTCTGGAATGTCGGTTTTCTGGAGGCTTTTATCCACATCCTGTGGTCTCCACTGTCACAATGAGTCTACTTGTCATTGGGGTTATCAAGAGCTGTTCTAGCCATGCAAGGCAAAACGTCTTGGCAGCATCAGATATAAAGGCCTGATAATTGTTTAAAAAAAAAAAAAAAAAAAAGAAAAAAAATAGGCCCCAGTTAGGGTGTGTTAAAAGGGAGCAGCCTCCAATTCACCGACCTGGAAGCATGTTGAAATGGAACAAACGCTGCTGCTTTAGTAGAATCATTGTATAAGACTGGCATACTTGGGTGAACAACTATGCCTGATACATATATGTTACATTAGAGCATGTGCTTAAATTGAACTGGATTACCTACTGGCAAAAAAAACAGGATTAAAAATTATTCTGACTTTAAGTGTACTTCTAAAAAGATGGATTGCCATTTCAATCTTTACCCTTGTTCTTCTCAAATGGAATATAAATTAGTCATGTGCTTTTCAAGTACAAAACAACGGCACCAAGCTCTCGACAGCCAATGAAAAAACACAAAAGTGGAGAAAAACAAGATGTCAGTACATGGAGCTTTTGTACAGAACTGCCATTGAGGACGGCCTGTTATGTCTGTCTATTGCAGTGCTGTCTGAATCTGCATTGCTATAAGGAACAGGAAGGTGGAGACAGGGAAAACAGGAATGAGATGATGCATATTTCAATAGATGTGCCAACTTTTTCATATAATCTTTATCAATTTTGACACAAGCAATTTAATTTCATTGCTTGATTTAAATCCATCTAAAGTTCTTAGTGATACCATCTGGAAGCATGCTGGAGTAAATTTCCGCTCTTATGCCAGCTTCTGGTTTACGTTGGCCTGTTTGGTTTAATAGAGATGATTTTAGACCATAAATGGCCATAGGAAGAACCAACGTTGCAGGCAAACACTGCTTGGACGAAAAAGAAGTGACAAGAACTGTCTTCACATGATGTTGTAGGAATAAACAACTGAGTAGATTTTCTTTTTAAATATATCTGTGTGGGTGGATCAGTAACAAGTCTGTATGGGTGCCACAATCTGCCGACGCTAATCAGCTGACTGGTTGGCCTTGTGTGGTATCATGTATGAACACCAAGATGACACATTAACTCTTGTCTATGTTGAACTCAATGGATGTCTCTCCTTCCAATGTTCCTATACGTTTAGAATAGGTTGCCAGGGAGAATGGTGAGAAAAACAGGCCGAGGTGATATGTAATTACACTGAATGGCTCCAACCTCCCACATCCTTTCATTGTACCCACACCCTCAACAGATAATAAAATGAAAGGCTAGCTTTTTTTTCTATTTACCATAAATCCTGTAAGTCTAGCCACTCTTATTTATGGTGTTGAAGAAAACCCTTTAAAACTTGAGTCTCGAAGCCTGCAATGTCACAGAGCATAAACACCAGCGAGCACCCAATGTGGGTGGTGAACTCAATCAGATAAGGGCTTCCAAGAAAACAGTGTTCGCTCTCTTAAGAAGACGTGTGGTAGACCATCACACACACTAAGGTCTCCCTGAATAATCCACGTCTTCCACTGTAGATACTATCTTGAACGCACAGATATAACTCCACTGTATGACATTAGTCAGGCTACAAACACACTGATAGAACTCCATGTGCAGCCATACAATTGACTTTGATTCCACGACATCAAAAACAAAACACTGAACTTTTGACTTCAGCTGCAGTTCTGCTTACATACATTCTTGTCTGCCTGTGTAACTCAAAGCCCTTAGCAACCAAAACGGTTGCATAACTCTAAACGGGTGTGTATCGGAGGGGGGTAAACAGGTGGAATAGAAAGGAGGGGATGTCCTTAACACAACTGGGTCATTACTGGATATAGGTTTCAAGGACCTGTAGAAAAGAAATGCTTGCTCGACAAAGGGAGATAGCCTCACAGGGCTAAATAAAAGTAGGACATGACGGATTTATTCACATATCAAGGCAGGGCATGTATACCCCTGCAGGCAAGATTCTATCATTTAAAGCTGAAACGTTTTTTAAAATTCAGTGCCAACTCACCTATTCTTCTCCAGCTCATTATGTGTTGACCTGCAAACACAGACAAAACAGAAGTCGTCATATTTTTTAAAAAAAGGCAGTCTTTGAAATACAGTATATGTACAAATGTCAAATCACATACAAGGCACATTTTTCAAACAAACTATGAATGAACTGTATAAGACCTATACGAAATGAAATATGAACTTGCAACAAGAACATGTTTTGGGGCTTAATTAATCTCCTTGTAGGAAGTATTACTAGACCATCCATTATGACCAAAGCGAGGTTTGGTGCACTGGAAACACTCATACCATCAACCACTGGCAGATAGGAGACAATTTTATATCTCAAAAATACTCAAGGAAGATGTATGTAAAAATGCAGTCATGCACACTCATGAAATTAACATTGTGATGGAAATTGTGGATTGTCAATTGTCATGACATGGTGGATGACGGTGAGTGAGTAATGGCTGCTTGGTAAGTATGAAAGCACACACAAACATACACAGCGTGCACAAGCTAGAGTTCAGTGCACTGTTAATAATGTAAAGTGAACAGGCTGGTCTCTAAGAGTGCCTTTGTGTGGCAACAAACCGAAAGGAGACCAGCCCTCCTCCTGATGCTTAAATGGCCAAGTTCGTCTACACACACACACACACACACACTGCACTCCAACTAACTTCAGGGGGCACAGGTTTTAGGGGACGGTGATAGACATGACCTGTCTTGAGTCATGGAATCAGCAATCACCAACTTGTGGGTCACTAATATTGCAGTTTTTTCCCTCCTTGTGATTGTGGTATTAGCTTAACTGGTGAAATGGGTTAAAGCAAAATAAATAGTGCAAAAGGAGGAATATAAACAAGTAACAATGGGGAAAAGTGTAAAAATCTGTTATCTCCCCAGGATACAGTCAGGTCAAAATAATTTACACTGCACCATGAGAAGTTTATTTTTGCTTTTTTAATGTAAAAATTTAATTATTTAAACCCATTAAAACACCAAAGAGATCCATTAAAATACATGACTGCCGGTGTAGTTCACAATGCGAGACTGAATGTCAAGTCAGGCAGTATATTTGATTTAACAGGATAGATCCATGGCTAGGACTTGTACCTGTTATCATAGCACACACACACACAGACGATTCAAATATAACTTGGGTTGGGCCACTTCATGAAAACATAAAAGAGTCAGAGCTAAGTGCCCACACGTGTGGTTAGAATGGTTTTAACATACATATTCTACAACCATGCAAGCAACCATGCATGACTGTGCCTTGCATCAGCATCCCAGCCACATGCATAAAATATCCAGATCAATCTAAAGCAGCATTACTGAAAGGACAACACTCCTACCATTACTCCCTGCTGCTTAGCCGCTACTATCATGAGTGGTTTTATCAACATATGGGCATAAGCTTAAAAATATTTAAATTACTAAGAAATTATTAGTTGTCTGTTTAATCTGCATCATATACTATAACACCTAGTAGTCCTGTTGCTTAGTAACCTCCATCCAAATTCACAATGTTTTCTAAACTCTGTGCATGTCACCACAATCTAATTGTGTAGTGAACTGTAATGT
The DNA here is from genome assembly GCA_029814585.1 of Gymnapogon annona. NCBI lineage: Eukaryota > Metazoa > Chordata > Actinopteri > Kurtiformes > Apogonidae > Gymnapogon > Gymnapogon annona. The sequence continues at coordinate 12,260,262 of JAPTHA010000001.1, forward strand.
ATTATGTCATTTCTTTTGGCTGATTATTTTGAAGTCTTTAAGAATGATGAAAAAATGTGTTTTGCCTGAGGTTGTTATAACAGCTTTAATTTCAGAATGAATTCATTTTGGATAACCAAATGATTGAAGTGAAAACATAGACTGGACATTTTTAAATGGTTTAGTTTCCACAAATGACTTCAGGATTGATGTCTCTTCCTGGCACTCTGAAGATGAAACAGGCCACAGTTCAACCATGGTCCAATTCCTCTACAATCAAGTAACACATATAGTAACACATACAGCAGTCCACTATATATCCACCTATTCACAGAAATCAATCTGTATCAGCCTTCAGACTTTCATCATCTATTGCTTATATCTTCCCAGATATCTGCATGTCTGGAACTCAACAACAATGCAATACAGAATATAAACTGGCTCAAGGCTACACAAAACGGCAGCATGCTCACTTGAGGCTACGAGCGTATGTGTGTGTATGCATACATGCACACAGAGTGGGTCAATGAGATAAAGCAACCTTCCTATAAACAGCAAGCAAGAGAGGACAAAGTAAGATAAGCCCATCACTTTAAGCCTCGACATGCTGCACAGAAAGGGGCTGCAGTGAGCCTAGCAACAGGAAGAAAAAAAATATGTGGTAGAACAAAATGTATTTAATCATTACATTAATTCAAACAGCAAAGGTTGTGTGTGCGTTTCCAAGTGACCCAATGGAGAAACAATCATTCAATGACAAATTTAATTTTCACTTTGTCTCTTTTGCCATACAGAGATCACTAATAAAGCCAGAGAAGAAATAAATAGGGGTATAAAAGTAGACCACTGATGATGCGTGACCACTGAGTGACCATGACTGACAGTTCCAGGGATATCCAAATTATACGGATTTGCTGGTTTGTGATCGGTGCAAGTCCAGAGGGGATGAAAAAAATGGCATCAGAACATAAGGCTGAGAAATGGTGCTAAATACATTTTAGCAGCATTTCTGACCGATCCTTGCATGATCTTATCAGTTGTATTGCATGTCACTGCGCATTTGCTGAAATTGTCTCCTTCGCTTTGTTCAAGTTAAACATACTTTATACAAACCCTTGATGTCCCGTGTGAATACATTTCACATATAGAGAGCGTTCTCTTAAAACACTATTGTGTCATTAACCAGACTCCCGCTTTAGGTCTGGCTTTTTATGAACACATTCACGGACCTATATCTGATCATAACTGTTGCCATGCAGACCTCGGCAGCATTCCGTGCTCATGATGAGTAATGCACAGTTCCTGTTTGTGGCCCGTTCTTACATTAATATTACAAGGCTCCAGCAGTGTGAAGCATATATATGACCTACAACTGACAATTTACAGATCAATATAATCAGTCTATTGTCACGAGAAAAGACAATACCATTTCCGCTTCCTCCTCCTATCACTTTATACACATTTCTGACTCCATAGAAAGCATTTTGATCTTAGTCATCTCAAACTATGAGATGACATTGAGTTACATCACTCAACATGGTAGAATCTATTATTGAGCATATCTAGCACAGATCAACATTATTAAACTGATGCATGATAAAATATTAGGAAAACAAGGAGCACATTCAATATATTTGTGCAAAGAATAATCAAAAAACAACCTGTGCTGCTCCATCATAAAATATCAGCAAATCACAATATATTGATTTCCGCTACAGCCAAATCTACACATCTAAAGGCGATTTCCATTGTAAAGCTGTCAGTTTCACCATGATCCCTAACTTCAACCACTGCAGTCCTTTGACAATCAGCTGATGAGCAGCTAAACAGACCGTTGGTGCTTCCCCCTCCCCCAAGCCAGCAATGCAACAGTGTGGACATCAAGTGCCATGCACCCACCTGTGTATGAAACAGATTTTGTTTTTATTATCTGAAGGGCATCTTTTTTTCTGAAGCCCATATTTTTTTTACACCTCAAAATTTTAAACGTTGCCAACATGTACTGCTATTCTTGAAAGCCTGATCTTTTTAACCAGGTGTTTGGTGGAAAAGCCTTTATAGGAAGAGAACAATAATTCTGCATTCAACATCTCAGTCCTATGCATGGAACAACGTAATTGTCCCAATGTACTATTATTAACAGCAGCATGCAGACTGTTAAATGAGAGCCTTGACACCCAAAACACCCACTAAATGAAGCTAAACACAAGTTCTTACCTATTATGGTTACTGCTGAACTTCTTATTTCGGAATTTTCGTTGCCTCTGGAAGTTTGTGTTCTGATTAGATGGAAATGTTGAGGCATAACCGTGTTCACACTCTGTTGAAAGAAGAATTAGGGATTAACATGTAGCAACTGTCAAGTTATCGTGGAACCATAAGCGGTTAACGTGAACATAAAGGCAACACGTTCAGAACACAGTCAGGTGTCTGAAGTCTATTTTCGTGGGATGTTCCTATACTTGGACCATGATTAAATAAACAATAGATTTAACCAGTCCACACCCTGGATGAAATTTCGGTTTGACCAGTTTCAACAAAAAAGCAGTACCTCTCTCTCTCCTCTCTAGATATTCCGCAGCTTCCAATAACATTTGGATGTTTATCAGCGGGAGAGCCGTCATTCTCCTGGAGCTTCGGCTTCCGTCAACGTTACCTAAGCTTTATTCAGCGTTCGACGTTACCGTCCTCGCTTTTAAACTCGGGGAAGACAATGCATCGATTAATGACTACAATAAATGACTTAAAACCCCAAACTACAACGACGTTCAGTTTGTCCGCTGGTTCTTCAACAGCTTTTGTCGACAGGAGAGAAAAAAATAGCTATGAGCTAACTAGCTACAGCCAATCCGTGCTAGGTTTCATTTTTAGAAAACCCTAAAACCGGAGTATCAAAACATTAAACGTTTTTAGGAAACATGATATTAAATTATTTTATAAAAAATTATGTAAATACTATAAAAAATTTTCCAGAGGGAGGGCAGAGCCGTCAAAGTGCCGCCTGCTGCTGCTGCTGCTGCCTGTATCCTCTCCTCTCCAGTTTGTTTACCTAGCTGCTCAGCTGAGAGGCGGGTCGTGGAGGAGAGGCCGGTCTGAACGCGGTGCATTCTGGGCGACAGAGTCCTCTGTTCCATTTAAAAATAACGTATAGCACGCACATTCTTCACTATTTTCACGACTTTGGTTATTTTAACTTTTTAACAGGGATTTTTCTAGGTACTTCATACCCTTTATGGAATTTCGTGTTTCATTTAATTTAGTCTACTCAATCATTCATTAGGCATTTGATGCAGATTTTATGGAAATTAAGTTTAATTCATAAATCAATATTTTACTGTTTATGCGTTATACTGTTGAAATGACAATGACAGATGAAATGACAGATAAAGTATCATGTCGTTTCTTTGTCCATATCATATTGAACATTTGTTTTTACACTTGGCAGTGAAAGCTCTTGCTGGTCAAATTTAATGTTCATTCAATGCGATGTGTTTGCACATCTAGCCACGTAGAACTCAAATGGTTCAAAATTAACGCGTTTTTAATAGGAGTTAATAAATTCCTATTGCAAATTAATAGTTAACTATGTAGATTACTTATTTTTATATGTGAAACGAGCAAAACAAAACGGTAACATTTAAACCAATAGTAGTTGCAAGGATTAAAGTATTGAATATATTCCTTATTTCTCCCAAAATATGTATAACTTGGTCTCAGAACACGTCTGCTCATTGCACGGTCTTGCCGCAAGATAAAGACCTACAAATCCCATGGTTCATTCGAGCCGTGGAGGTGTACATGCCGGCTGAAGCCAGGCCCAGCAACACGTGACGTCACAACCAAGCGGGTCTCTGCTTGGCGGGGAGGTTTGACATGAGTCGGGGGTTGAGCACGCATCTGACCAATCGCGCAGTGGGTCTGTGCCATGTGGAAATCACTGCGCCACGCCCACAAATAGCAGGAAGCAAACAATCGGTAGGCGAGCGACGAAGCCGACGCGATCTACTGCTGCAAAAATTCCCACGTTACATGACAATTGGTTCTATTACTCGAAGAACATTTTGCAAAGTGTCGCCGTAGTACTTGCCCCCCTTTTGCGTAATACACCAAGTTACAAGCAAAATTAAATCGATTTTTTAAAATGGAAAAAAATGCCTTGCTTAAAGAAATAACCATACCACTATGCTTATTATAAATGTTATATTTCATACATAAAATGATCTGCCGGCAGCCATAAGACGAAGGACGGGTATGCAATCATCCTGCTTTCCTGGACCAACATGATCGAATACTCTCATGGATGTATCACTATAAATCGTATAGCATCAAATAAACATATTCAGTGTTAAATATCCGACAATGCTTCTACTTTTGTTCACAGTAATGTATCAAGTTTGAGGGTTTTTTTTTTTCCTCGCTCGACTCTGCGGGGACACAATGACATCATCCTGAACGGAGTTGGAGGGCGCTGCAATGTGGATGAATTTATCACGGCAGAGCAGGAGCCAGGACGCACAAACAAATCCAAACAGAAAGATACGCTTTACATCAGTATCGATGCAGAAAAAAACAGACTTCTGATTGAGAGTCGCACAAGCGCAAGGCGATGCACAGTATCCAACCTACAATTAACGCCGATAAAAATAGAGCAAAGACACAATGAAAGCGTGTATGTTTTCGCACTCCAATAATTGCACTGAATAGAAGAATCTGCTATTCTTGTGTGCAGGCCTAGGCTGTGATTACAGAAGGCTTGTGGTGCTTAGTTGAATGAACTCAGCCCTTTGTTGTCTGAGTCTGTTGACAATGAAGTCTTGTTTTCCTGAATTTCAGAGGCAAATGAAAAGGGTCAAACGCAGTGCAAAATAAACTCACTTCCGTCCTTCCTCTCGGCGCTTTCAAGAAATCTCGCAGCTTCCAGCAAAACTTGTACATTTTTCAGAAAAGTGTTGATCTGCTCCATGTGGGAGTCTTTGGAGTTGAAGACGTCATTGAAAGGGCAACTAGACATCTCGAAATCTTGCTGATCCAACAGAGACGCGTCGGAATCGAAAAAGAACTCCTCACTCTTCAAACTTCTTCTTTGCCTTTCACTTTTGGCCATTTTTCCTCTTAGTTTGCGTGCTTCTGGCGAGAATGCTGAGCTCAATAGCAGTGAAGCAGCTTCCAGTGGACGCTGCTCTTGTCAGATGGTTCCTCTTTTCTTTTTTTTCTGAATGCGGAGTGCCTAATGTGGAGCGCCGGCCAATGTCAGTAGATGGTGGTGCATGGGAAAATGAGTCCGGCCCCTCTGTGTCTGAGGAGTTCCGCATGGTCCTTATGCCTGTCCGTTTAGCTCATTACCGGAGCGCAGCAAATAAACCAGCCTTTTTATGTGGCAAACTTACACCATAATTACAGTGAATATTAACAGTAAATAATGCTGATATGTTTTGTGATGTTTATGAGTCATATGTTCTTTCCAGACTGGACTTCCTTGTTGGCAAGAGTCTGCTGGCACTGCCATAAATATCCAGTACAATAAAGTTTTAATGACTTCAGGATGACTATGCAGAATTCAGACAAGAGTTTCAAAGGCCTGTAACTTTATACAGGTGAGGCTTGTAAGAGTAATTGTCACACCACAGAACACCATCTAACAATTTTATTACATTTAACTACATTAAATAACAAATCAAAGGAAATATTCTTGCACTGAGCTAACACTAAGCAGAAACAAGTATTATTTCTCTGCCTCTAGAACCCCACAAGTAGAGCCTACATAAAGGCTTCGAAGCAGTGGTCACAAGTTTCTTTGTACTGTCGCTGTTTTTTTTTTATCATAATTTGGTTTACATGAATGAAACGTCTGCTATTGGATAATCCATTGTTTTGTGTTTCGTTGAAGTGACTCCCAGTGGAAACAAATGGCCCAGGGCTTCATCGGTTTTAATTGGACTATTGTGTTTGTCCCAGTCTACATGTATGGGAGTGTAATCAATTTATTGTTGAAACGTGTCACCTCAGCTCCGACGGGCAATGATTTGCATTCATTCAGCTTGTTGACCCACACTGTGATAGAACACAATAGTATTTAGCTATCAACCCAGAGACTTGCACAACAATTCACAACACCGCATTTGTCCACTCTTCTTTTTGTACAGACGAGATACGTGACGCTTAATCATATTGTCACAGATCTTTTGCGCATGTGCAAAACACCTGCACAAGATCCAGTCCGACTTGTCTCATCTCTATACTTGTAAGAGTTGATCAATTTTCAGTCACATTATTTAGGGCGTTAGTCCTGGTAAACTGGTCAATTTAGTTGTCATTTAAACCCAGCCTGTGTGTTAATATACACTTCTGTATGTGACAGGAAGAGTAACTCCGTCCACAATCCCTGCCCTTTTCAGGGGACCTTTAGCAGTGATGTATTTAAACGGCGCCAGAGTCTGTTCTAAAGCAGAACATGTCGAGGCAAGGGCCTGTACTTGACTGTGATATTCTCCTCTGCCACTTCAAAGAGGAAGCAGCAGTCCATGGCTGTTTGATGTAAAGTTCACACAGACACAAACTTTCAAGTCCAACACACAGGGGAATCTGTGAAGGTCCCCGCTCCAACTCTCCAGCCCTGGTGAGGAGCTGCAATAGAGGAAAGAATCCTATTGGAGTGCGACCGTGTTTGGAGTTTCAAAGGCGCCAGTGCCAGTGCATTGACACAATGAATATGAGTGCTTTGGTGGATTTCCCATTTTTAGACCAGTTGTCCCTTTTTTTAGTGGGCGTATGTGTAGACTGCGTGTTTGCATGGGTTCTCCATGATCATTCTCCCACCATCCAAAGACATCACTGATAGGTTAATTAGTTAGTCTAAATTGGTGTGAATGTGTCAGTGATTGTTTTATTTTTTATCTCTATATGTCCAATCAGTTTTCAACTAACTTACCTGGTTAAATATAGATTAAATAGTAAATGGATGAATAAATTCTGCAAAGGAAGAGGGAGTCTTGTTTCCCAGCAGGCAACAGTATTTAGGTAAAGACTTCAGGAACACTTTGAGCCCAGTGGTATGGATGTCCTACAGACACATTGTTTGCCCCAGACAGATCAAGCCACCCCTTTTTAAGCTATCAGCACGATTAAAGGAGGCCTGGTGCTGTTATAATTTAACGGGAACCCCCATGTCAAAAGGTGGGGACAGGATTAAACCAAAGAAAGACATGCAAACTTCCAAAGGAGAGGAGGGGCAAAGGTCAAATATTTTCCCAAAAAACAAGCTCGTTTTCTGTGCCTTAAGGGCTATTACAAAAACCACAGTCATCCATAAGTTCAAGGAGAGAAAGACTCTAAACTGCACAACTAATGCTTCAGTTTATGGAATGTAAATGAAATGAAGGCCCCTTAACTATTGGATTCCATTTGATGCATTCATCTTTAATAATCAGTTCACAATCTAGGCCCTTTGTCACTATTGTAATTGTTTTGTTGTTTTTTCTGACTGAATACCCATTCTGGACTTTCTTTTCTTTTTAAAATGTTATTACGAACTCCAAACCCACAAAGCTGGAATAATTTTGTTTTCTGTCACATTAACTCTTTTTATTCTTATATATACACATCAGTAATTCCTTTAAACCCGATGCAATGACTACATATTGAGTCCCAGTTACACTTTACCATCAACAATAAACTACATCGTCACAATCATTGCGCAAGAGAAGAGGCAAAAATGTTTAATTCCAATTTTATGGGCAAATTTAGTTTGAAGTTATTGCAATTTGGTACTTCATTCTTACAATTGTAATACATTTAGCACAACTAAAAGCTATTGAGACAGCTAGAAACAGATGCTGTGTTGTTGCTGATTAAGAAAATGTGATGATGATAACAATAATACTCATATTAGAATTATATTATGCCTGGGAGAGATTGCAGAGTTTGTTTTTCTGTGACACGTTCTGCATCATTCCCTGAATCAGCTCCACAGCCTCAGAGGATCAAGTATATGTTATACAACCCAGTAAAATGAAACTCTCAAATTTTCTGAAGGCAACAACATACAGATGGGAGACACATTGACGCAATAAAAAACTCCCAGCTATAATAGGTCTTTCTATTCATCATTGCTTCCTCTGAAAACTCACTGACATTTTTGTAAATGTCACCAATTTACATCATTTCTCAGAGGAGCGCTTCAACTGGTCACGTTCATGGGTAATTGGGCAATGCTCACTACGTGCAATTCCACACTTAGGGTGAGCTGGTGGACAGTGGAGAAAAAAACCCCACAAATGGAAGTTATATAAAGGTGGAGAAATGGAATTAAATACTCACTGAGAGCATATCATGTATTCTCTTCACAATAAACATGCACAGCCTTCCAGAGTGATACCTTTGTTCTGACAGCTGGGCATAGAGATTTGAAGAGTGACCATTCATTCAGCTGACCTTTTATAGCTTTGTATTTTGGACTGTTTAGCTTCCCAAATCACCAAAAGCACCCTTCTGTTTCCCATTCACCCAGTTGACCTCTTGACCTCACGTACGCTGTTTTCACAAAGTACCGGCCCTTAATTGTAACAAAGTGAATTACAGGGTTAAAAATAAGACTGCCTGAAAAAGTAAAACACTTTTAGCATCTCCCATGAATAGCTACATTGTATTAGGAATATTGACAAAAAAAGAAAATACATTATTTCCAACGAGTGACAGAATATGTAAGTGTCAGCTGATGCAAAACCCTAAATCAACCATCTCGTTTTGTTTCGTTCCCCCGTCGGCCACTCTGTTTAACAAGGCCAGCGAAAAAGAACCTCATCCTTAACCTTTATGTCCTCATCCGTTACAATAGGTATTTGTTCTCCGTGGGAGGTCAGACCTAATCACACACACTAAATGCGTGTCCACCTGCTGTTTTTCCTCCTCCACTCGATCAATTCCTGTAATTCTTAAACTTATATTTGAATCCGTGAATCGCCAAATCCCAGGATTAGCGCTTGTATCTACACAACAAATAGCTCTCACTGTGTTTTAGTTTGGTCTTATTTACCTAGATTTCTATGCATGTGAGTACAGGTGTCTGTGCGTAATTGCTGGGTGAGAGTGACAAAGCCTTTTTTGTTTTGTTTTTTCATGGGAGCCTCTTCCACTGACCTCGTGCTGACACCACCGACTACGCTAACTGTGAGTGTGCTTATTTTCCCAAGGGCCCCAAGCTGCTCAGTCCTCTGCTTTGTCAGGGTTTTTTCAACCAAGATGCTAATCTGTCTTCCATCAAGATTGCAGTCAGGCTTTTCTTTTGTTTGGCTTGAACTGTTCAGCCACTGGGGAAAGGCTTCCTGGGTATTATCTCCATTTCAGGATATTCACAGCCCTTCCTTGTGATACAGTATCAAAACAACACATTATACAACCACGCCTTGTTCCTCAAATCAACACTGCTGATGCCACTACTACTGCGCCTCTCAATCTCAATTCTCACTTCCTGTCATAGCAATGTTCCTACTTGTTACTTTCATCATTTTTCAAATTATTTTTGGTGTGCCATACACTGAAACACCAACAATACACATCGGACAACATTCACAGCACCCACTCAGTCACAGAAATACAAACTCACTGATGAGATGACAGGGTGGGCGAAACATAAACCTGTTAGACGACAGACTGATGACACCCCTCCCTGGGCGTTTGCCCTTTGGCTCATAGGGACCATTGTTTGCCTCTGTTCCCAGGCGCTGTCATCTGGTGACAATGGCCACGGCGGGAAAGAGGAAAGAGAGCTTGCAAGTGCACACATGCACGCATACAATTGGAGTCACACAGGAAAAAGCAAACCTGGGTGCATATAAAGCAGAAACAACCCCCCCACCCCTTCCCCCACTAATTCAGAACAACATGAAGACACAAACTGTCAGCTTCTGCTCCAACACGTCTTCATCATGAATACAGTCCAGAGAGGCCTCGTCCGTCATCAGCAGGTGGTGTGTGATTACTTCGGGGAGTTTCCTGTGTGTTCCTGCTGCGATCCCAACAAATAATTGCAAACAAATGGGGAAGGGTCTAGATTCCACTTGAATTCTTCCATTGTCTTTCGCTGTGGATGAGTCGGTTCCGAATCCGTCGCCAACATCATCACAACATGTCTGCCACTGGACGGAGATGAAAGTGAAAGTGAAAAGAAGACCTCGCAGCCACTGGGTCGGTCCAGCATCAGCGCCGCGGACTGGAGATGATTCATCAGCTCCCTCCGAAACAGCGGCGCCGCACCTACATGACATCAGTCTCTCTTCACAATATGGCTCTGATTAGATCCCATCCAGAAAGTTTCACTGACTCACTTTCATGTTGACGTTCTCCTTTTCCACTCGCAGCTCGTTCCAGTGAGCACACGTCGTGCGTGTGTGTGTCCATGTGTATGTCTGTGTGTGTGTTTCTATGTGCGTGTGTACCTCCTTGACGTGTGCGTCATCAAAGTACATCCATTGTCGTATCTTGGTCTGGAAGAAGAAGGTGGAGTAGTGTTTGCCGTAGTAACAGACCACGCCCACCAGGTAGAGCTCCGCCCGCCGCGCCTTCTCCTCCGTCACCCTGTAGAACAGCTGCACACATACACACACGTCAGCCCCGCCCACTGATGCAGAGCTGCTCCTGCTGCTCCT